>ML803435.1:56486-68290 GCA_009831015.1 Picea engelmannii | reverse complement strand
AGAGATCATCAACTCCCACCATATAAAAAATCTTCTTAAAAAAGGAAATTCAAGAATTGTGTCTCTCCATTCCATTCAAACATTTGAGACACCTTCTCAACCCATCCATCCTAACATGCAGCTAGTATTGGCAAAACATCAATTCATCTTTGAACCTCCCTAAGGACTACCACCCACCCAAGGTGAGCATGATAATTCTATTCCATTCATACCAAGTACCCTCCAACCCAATGTACACCCATATTTCCATCCATTTTCCCAAAAAAATAAAATTGAAATGATATTTTAGAAGTTGTTATCCATTGATGTCATCTTCCCTAGTACCATTCCTTACTCTTCGGTAGTCATCATGGTCCTCAATAAAGAAGGCACTTGGTGCATGTGTCCTAACTTTTGAGCTCTCAACAAACTAACAATTAAGGAGAAGTTTCCCACTCTGGTTATTGGATGACCTTTTGGATGAGCTCAAGGGTGTTAAATTCTTCACCTGGCTCAATCTATGCTCGAGCTATGACCAAATTCACATGAAGGAGGTGGATATTCGCAAAATTAATTTTCACACTCATGAAGCCCATTATGAGTTCTTGGTTATGCCCCTTGGCCTTTGCAATGCACCTTCCACCTTCCAAAGTCTCATGAACAAAATATTCCCTCCCTTTCTATGCCATCTTTTCCTTGTCTTTTTTTATGTCATCTTGATCTATGGTAAATCTTGGAAAAAACATGTCACACATGTGGATCGGGTATTACAACTACTTGTTGATTATCAACCTTTATCAAGAGGTCCAAATGTTCCTTTGGTGTCTCTAAAGTGGAATATTTGGGCTATATTATTAGTCATGATGGTGTGTGTGTGGATCCAAATAAAATTGTAGCAATGAAGGATTGGCCTTGCCCCAAAACACTTCAAATTTTAATAATTTTTATTGGTATCACTAATATTACAAAATGTTCATAAGGAAATATGGTAAAATTACAACTCCCCTCACAACCTTTGTTAAAAAAAAATACTTTCAATTGAAATGACTCCTCCCAACAGGCTTTCCAAGAATTAAAGTATGCTATGTATACAACCCTAGTACCTGATCTACCCAACTTTACTAAGAACTTTGTCTTGGAATATGATTCCTTAAGTAAAGGCATTGGAGCAGTATTCATGAAAGAGGGATGACTATTGGATTTTACCAATAAAAAACAATGTGAGAGGCACTTGGGAAAATCCAATTCTGAAAGGGATATGATGACTATATTCCATGCAGTGAATATCTAGCATCCATACATACTCAAGAAACATTTACATATTAAAATCGATCGTCGCAACCCGAAATACATCCTGGAGAAAAGGATTTCTTCACCTAAGCAACAAAAATGGGTCACCAAAATGTTGGGATATGACTATGAGATAGTTTTTAAGAAGTGAAAGGAGAATGTGGTAGTAGATGCTCTCTCTTGAAAGTATGAAGAGGAAGGGTCTGCAAAGAATGATTAACAGCCCCCAATAATGCTAGCATAATCCAAAAACTTAAAATGGAACCCCATGCATATCAAGGATCAACCTGGTAAAATGAATATCTTTTCTATAAAGGGAATATTTATTTGACCAAGAAATCTACATTTAAATTATGGGCATTATCTGAACTACATTCCTCTCCCACAATAGGTCATTCAGGTTTCCATAAAACATATGAAAGGTCAAATGTTCATTTTGTTTGGAAGGAAGGAATAAGGACATACACACCTTTTTGGAAAAATGTGACATATTCCAATTACACAAGGGACAGATAGTGAAACCCCCAAGTGAACTACAACCTTTACCCATTTTGTTAGTTGTATGTACTGACAATTCTATGGACTTCATTGTGGGGTTACCAAAATCTAGAAATAAATCCTTCATCATGGTTGTGGTTGATCGCCTTTCCAAATATGCTCATTTTTTTTCTCTACAACATCCCTTTAAGGCCTCTATGGTCACTTAAGTATTCATGGATACTATATTTAAAATCCATGGTATGCCACAATATATTGTGACGGACCATGATCTCACCTTCACTAGCGATTTTTGGAAAGGGTTGTTTCAGCTCCAAGAAACTCAATTGAATCTTAGCACAGCATATCACCCCCCAAATGATGGTCAAATTGAATTTTTCAACAAGTGCTTGGAAGCATGATTGTAATGCTTTAATTCATAGCGACAATCCCAACGGGGTCTAGTGATTATCTCTCGTAGAATGGTGGTATAATACAACTTATCATGGTGTCATTCAAATTATTCCCTTTGAGGTTGTGTATGGGAAAAATCCCCCATTAATACTATCATACTTACTAGGAGTCTCTAAGGTGCAAGAGCTAGATAAAACCCTCACATCTCATGATGGCATTCTTTTCACTCTCAAGGATAATCTATTCATGGATCAAAACAATATGAAAAAGCAAGTTGATCAGCATCATTTAGAATTCCATTTTGAAGAGGATATCAAGTGTTCCTTTTCCTACAACATTATAAGAAAACATCCCTCAAAGAAAACCACCACCAAAATATTGGGCCAATGGCTTACAAATTGGATCTTCCTAGCCACTCTAAAATATATACAATATTTCATGTCTCCTACTTAAAGAAATTTGTAGGATCTAATTGTTGTACTCAAACTAGCCTTCTAGAGCTAGATGACGAAGGTTCCATCGTGTTGCACCCGAAGGTCGTCCTTGAAAAATAAGAGAATCATGTTCACCAGTGCACTATCCAAGAGGTGTTGATACAATGGAAGGATACAAAGCCTAAGGATGCCACACATGAACCAACAGAGATCCTTCAACAATTCCCTCATCACCAGTGTTGAGGACAAGGATGATTTATAAGAGGGAGGTAATTTTAGGGTCATACCCTAACTCCCTTGAGTAGATAGACAAGTTGTTATGTATTGAGGCCATCTCTAGTAAATAATTCCCATGTAGTAAATATAGTGTGAAAGAAATAATTTTCAAAGGGCTTACTAGAATGTTCCACCTGCTAGAAATTTCATTTACTAGAAAAATCCTATGAGGTAGATAAAATTATATAAAGAATTAGAAGAAATGTAATGATATGTCTTGTGAAGTATATTGTAGCTGAGATTTTATCATTTGGAGGTTTCCACCTCAAAGAGGCAAGTGAACATTGCTCTCATCAATAAAGGTATAACATTTTATGGTATTTTGGTTCTTTTATTGCCTATTTCTATTACAATCTATCATTTCTACAATAAAGTTGGTTATATTATATTATTTCTTCTCTTAATATTCCAATTTTCTAATAAAGAATACCACAATTTGAGCATCTTGCTCATGGGATTGTTGATAAATTGGCAATCATTTAATGTCTTCATCTTTCTTTATTTTCTTCTTTTGCCTCTTTCACACTCTAAACCACTCATCATTGAACACTCAATAGTCAATATCCTTCTCCTTCCTCATTGTCATCCACACCTTTTCAATCCACAACTGTAATCATCTCCTCACATTTTCTCTCAACTTTGTCATCTTCTTTGCCTAGTTTACCTTCCTCATAATCATCAGCATATCCTCTATTGCTTGCTACAACTCATATACCTTTGGAAATTTCTAGAAATCTCACCCAATGGGGCTCTCAACCACACTGCTCCCTTTCAATGGTACTTACTACCTCCCCATCCTCTCTCTTTTGCACCTTTACTACCATTTTAATTAATGCCACCTATATTTATTACCAAAGCATATCATCATTATCAACTTCTTTTGTTGCAACCACTCCTTTGTTGTAATCATCTGCATCTTTTTGTTGCATATTTACTCTCTTGTGTCAACTCTTCTTGCTACAACTAATTTATGTTTTCTTTGGTCCACTCCACTTTCTTTGTTTTGTTTCACAATCCACTTCACCTATGACAAATTCAACACAAAAATATTATAGGAATCAAACATTTCCATTCGCATATTTTCCATTGTTACATTTGCAGTAACATCATCTCCTTACAACTCTATTGTTGTAAGACCACTCTCTTCTACAATACCACATTTTGTTGCAACACCACTCACTACTGCAACATCACTGATTTACAAAATTGTTACTACTTCTTGATCTTGTAACACAAAATCCTTGCAATATTATATTGCAAGTCCTTATTTGATGCAAGAGCATCGTCAGCGAGCATGCGTGGTAGGACAAATCAACGCCTTAGAATCATTTTGGAATCTTAAACACTGGCGTTTACTGCGAATCTTTTGAAGCTGATTGAAAAACGGAAGAAGATCAAACGCTTGGAAGTTGAATGATCATGAGTGATCTGGGAGTTTTCACTCCTAGACTTGAATGTAACTGAACTTAGGTATCAGTTAGGTTTTTTTTTCGAGTAGACGATTAGTCAGGGGGAACCCTAAGAACCCTCTAAGATAAATAGAGGTTTGGTACACCCAAATGAGGTTGTTGCGAGTTAGTAGGAAAATTCTGAATTTTTAGTTGTTGCTTGATCATATCTGTAGCCATTTTTTGCTTTTGGAATGAATATAATAGAGGAAAATTGATTCAAATGCATGGTTTCACTACTTTTTATAATTATGTTATTATGGTTTTTGAATGAATGAGTTGTGTTGTTGTGTAAATGAAACTGTGAAATGTTTGTATAAGATCCGATCGTTTTCTCTTCGTTGAGCCCGTGCAAGGTGTGCACACAGTTCGAAAGGAGTGCGTTGACAAAGTTTGTTTCGACTCAGAATCTCAGAAGAGATAGTGCGTAACTTTCCCTTTGAAAGGAGTACAATGTGACTGTTTCAAGGCCTGCACAGTCATCCGTGAGAGCCCAACTCTTGCATAAGAATCTGTTGCAAGG
Organism: Picea engelmannii; assembly: GCA_009831015.1. Classification (NCBI taxonomy): domain Eukaryota; kingdom Viridiplantae; phylum Streptophyta; class Pinopsida; order Pinales; family Pinaceae; genus Picea; species Picea engelmannii. The sequence goes on along the minus strand of ML803435.1, from coordinate 63,449 downwards.
AGTGCACAAGCCCGAAATTCGACTAAGTGTCGAAGTAACTCTATAAAGAGTTAAAGGGACAGAAGGAGGGAGAAATATCAAGAGAGATAGCGGGAGAAATATTCAAAGGGAGGAAATTTCTGAAGGTTTCACGAGTCACCAGCTAAGATCCACCCAAGAGGGGGTAGGATCATTCCCGACCATTGGATCTGGGCAAAGCGCACGGGCGTTAAGTCTCTGCATGAACATAGAAGTGAAATCATCGAAGGGTCGAAGTGGATAGTGACCATCGGATCCAAAGGAACATGTGGTGGAAAATTGTGAGCTCCAGAGAAATCACTTCAATATTTCAGTTGAAATTTGAAAATTCTGAAGCCTAGAGAGCCAAAGGGCTGAAGTGGAAAAAATATGTCCGATCAAAGGGGAGACATGCGTCGTTATATTGTAGACTCCGGGTGAAATGTTCTGGGAGCAAGCGAGTGTAGAGGATTTGAAACTCCTGAAGGTCGAAGTCCTGAAGTTAACAAGAACTGTTGATTTGGGGTGGACACGTGACATCAGATCCAAAACTCCGGGTATGAAATACTCCGGAGGAAAGAAGAGAGTGAAAGCGTCGAAGCCCGAAGTGAATCTCGACCATTGATCGAGAAGGGTACCAAGGACCATTGATCTGGTCTTGGTAGAAAGTGTTGAAGTCTTGAAGCAGATTAGAGTCGTTGATTTGAGGAGGACATGTGGCGGGAATCTATGGACTCTGGGTAAAGAACCGAAGTAAATTGTGACTATCGATCTGTAGGAGACACGCGTCGACAGTTCAAGGACTGCGGGTGAAAGTACTCAGGGGAAAAGTGAATGCGCAGGAGTTGAAATCCCTGAAGCCCGAATAGCCCAAGTGATTTGTGGTCTTCAATCAGTGGGAAACACGTGTCAATAGATCATGAACTCTGGATAAAAGTGTTTTGTGAGAGTGTCAAGGTTGATAATTGAAATCGCTAAAGCCCAGAGTAGCGAAGCAGATCATGACCGTTGATTTGAAAGGGCCACGCATCATCATATCACAGAGATCTGAGAGAGAAGGAGACAGATATCAGTCGTTGATCAAGAGGTATGACCAAGATCACAAGATCAATGGCCAATCTTGATTACATGGCCAGAAGGTGATCAAGCTTTAAAATTCTTAGAGCGCGCCACAATCAAAACCACAGTATTGCAAAAGGGACACGCGTCAACTAATAGTGAATTGCAGGGAGAAAAATGTGTGGTATTAAACCACATTTGGTTGCTCTGCAATCACATGTTACATGAGGTCATATCCGAGGTCATCTGAGGGAAAGGACCTAGCGAGGGGAGCTAGTGTATGTTAATTGAATTTTCGAAGAGGCTAGGAAAGAGCTCACGGGTTTGACAGAAGAAGAAGGATAGGGGACCTGTGTAGACTGATTGGGGTCTAATAAAGGCCCAAAGAGTTGATATGACTCCTGGATTTGAACGATCCTAGACTGGGAGGTCAAGCACCCCTTAGGAGAGAAGGGGGGTCTGCATCAAGTGGTATCAGAGCTATTTTTTCTTGCAGGCAGCAAGCAAAGGAGAGGAGACAAAGGCGATCGAAGGTGTACTTTGTGTGTGAGAGACAGTCAGCACAATGCCATCAAGGAGATAAGTGGAGACACATTTATCCAATCGTGTTGTAGAAAGAGAAATGTGAGAGCTTCATGCAAGATTAGAGTCGATGGACGTAGCGCAAAGGAGACTTGATGCTAGAGACACCAGCGATGCAAAGAGGGAAGAAGTAGAAGTCGAAGAAGTTGAAGGGGGAAATGTTTTCGAATAACACTTGCTGAGAGAATTTATTAGATTAGGAGCTAGGGCCAAGATAGAGGTCCCAATGTATGAAGGAAATTTTTATGTTGAAGAGTTGATGGATTGGATAAGATCCATGGAAAAATATTTCCACTATGAAGATGTTGATGATGAGAAAAGGGTGAGACATGTTGTCACTAGGCTAAAAGGACATGCAGCACTATGGTGGGATGAATTGTAGGCTGAGAGGAGAAGCAAGAGAAAATAGAAGATAAAGAATTGGGATAGAATGGTAGCCAAGTTGAAGACTAAATTCATGCCCAAATATTATCAGATCATTTTGTTGAGGAAGCTGCAAAACATGAGACAGAAGGGTATGACAGTTAAAGAGTACATAGAGGATTTCTACAAGCTGAACATCAGAACTAGACAAAGAGAGAAAGATGAAGAAAACGTTTCCAGGTATATAAATGGCATGAAGTATGAAATCCAGGATGAGATCAGCATGATGTGAGTGAGGATAGTGGAGGATGCTTATTAGTTTTCACTGAAGGCAGAGGACAAGTTGGCTAGAAAAAAAATCCAACGAGGAAGAGGTAGGAGCTCGACCTCTAACAAAGGCAAGGGAGTTTCCCATGACAAGACACATAAATCCAAAAATGAGACTGAGAAACCACATAGTCACTCGAAAAGAGGAGGAAGTTCCCGAGGAAGACAGGGTGGTGGAAGAAGTTCTTCTAGAGGAAGAGGAAGAAGCAGAGGAGTATAAGTAAGGTGTTATGCCTATGGAAAGACAAGGTACATGTCTTGGGCGTGTCCCGAGAAAAATAAAGAAGGAGGAGGTGAAGCTCACATTTCAGAAGCACGGAGAAGGAATGTTGAAGCAGAAGGAGCAGAGGATGGAACATCCCTAATGTTGAGAAAGGTTCTCTTAAAACTAGAGACAGAAGTTGAAAAGCCAATACAGAGGAACAGTCTATTCAGAACAGCTTGCAAGACTAAATATAGAGTATGCAAGGTGATAATTGACAGTGGGAGCACTGATAACTTAGTATCCACAGAGATGGTGTAGAAATTAGAGCTGGAGACAATTGCACATCCGAATTCATACAAAGTCTCATGGTTGCAGAAAGGACACTAGGTAATGGTTACTAAAAAATGCCTTGTTGAATTTAAGATAGGAGCATATAGAGATGAAATTCTATGTGATGTAATTCCCATGGATGTATGTCATATCTTGTTGGGAAGACCATGGAATTTTGAGAGGAATTTCATTCATGATGGGAGGAAGAATACATACACCTTGGATAAGAATGGTAGGACACATATGTTGTTTCCAATAGAAGAGAAGAAAGTGAAAGAGGAAGCCAACACAAGCATACTTCTCATGAGCGGGAAGGAACTCCTAAAAGAAGTCCAAAAAGGACAGGAGATGCAGTTTGTTGTGGTGAGGAAACCCAGAGTTATCCTTACAAGTACTTTGATGGATGATTTACCTGAAGAAGTTTAGGAATTGTTGGATAATTTTGTTGACATAGTGGTAGATGAGATTCCTAACTCATTTCCACCCATCAGAAGTATAATCCATCCCATTGATTTGATACCAGGAGCAAGTTTTCCAAACAAAGCAGCATACAGACTGACACCTCAAGAGAATTAGGAGGTAAAGAACCAAGTCCAAGAATTGTTAGACAAGGGTTTGGTTAGAGAGAACTTGAGTCCATGTGCAGTGCCAATTGTGTTGAACCCAAAGAAGGATGGAGGATGGAGAATGTGTACAAACTCAAGATCTATTAACAAGATCACCATCAGGTATAGATTCCCTTTTCCAAGAATGGATGATTTACTAGTCTATTTAAGTGGAGCAAATTTATTTTCTAAGATAGATTTGAAAAGTGGATATCACCAGATAAGAATGAGAGAACGTGATAAGTGGAAGACAGCCTTTAAGACAAATGTGGGTTTGTATGAGTGGTGTTATTCCATTTGGATTAACAAATGCCCCAAGTACTTTTATGAGGTTGATGAATGAAATACTGAAAGATTTCATTGGTAAGTTTGTGGTTGTATATCTGGATGATACACTAATATTTAGCAGGACTAAAGAGGAGCATTTGAGACACCTGACACTAGTGATGAGGAGACTACAGTAGGATAAGTTGTTGATAAACCTGAAGAAGTCCTATTTTATGAAGACAGATCTCATTTACTTGGGTTGTGTGATCTCTTCAAATGAACTAAAGATGGAGCTAGAGAAGGTGAAAGCAATCAAAGAATGGCCATCTCCAAGGAGTATGTTTGAGGTAAGAAGCTTCCATGGATTAGCAAGTTTCTATAGGAAGTTCATCAGAGATTTCAGTGGGATTTGTGCACCAATGATGGATATAATGAATAAGAGGCACAAGTCTTTTAAATGAAAATAGGAGGCCGAGAGGACATTCAATATACTGAAGGAGAAAATAACAGAACGACCAATTATGGTCTTACCAAATTTTGGAAAGACATTTCAAGTGAGATGTGATGCAAATGGAGTTGCAATTGGAGTAGTTTTGAGCTAGGATAATAGGCATGTTTCCTATTTCAGTGAGAATTTGGATGAGACTAAGAGACAATACTCCACATATGATAAGGATTTTTATGACATAATTCAATCCCTGAAGAAATGGAGGCACTACCTTGTTCCACAAGAATTTGTCTTGTATAGCGACAACCAAGCTTTACAGTTCATAACCAAACAAGAAAAATCGAATCAGAGGCATGCAAAGTGGGTTGAGTTTATGAAAAATTTTACTTTTTCCATAAAACATATTGTTGTGAATGCTAAAAAAATTGTTGATGCATTAAGCAGGAGATGTTTGATTCTACAAGAGTTTCAGGTGAAGACCTTGGGGTTTGAACACCTGAAGGATATGTATTATGATGATCCAGATTTCAAGGAAGCATATGAGGCATGTGCAAATCCTATGTTGAGAGACAAGAGCCAGTGGATAGAGTATATGATTCAAGATGGATTGTTTCTCAAGGGAAATCACTTGTGCATACCAAAATGCTCAATGAGGGATAACCTTTTGAAGGAAAATCATAGTGGAGGATTGGCTTGACATTTCGACCATCATAAAACATTTGCACATTTGAGAAGTTCATACTATTGGCTAGGTATGAGAACAGAAGTGATAAAATTTGTGAACAGATGTAGAATCTGCCAACATGCAAAGGGTAAAAGACAGAACACTGGATTGTATCAACCATTTCCAATAACAGAGAGGCCTAGGGGTGCAATAAGCATGGATTTTGTGTTGGGATTTCCGAGAACGCAAAGAGGATGTGATTCCATATTTGTGGTGGTGGATAGATTTTCAAATATGGCACACTTTATCCCATGCCAGAAGACTAGTGATGTGACACATGTTGCAAATTTGTTTTTCAAGGAAGTTGTGAGACTTCATGGGCTACCCAGGAGCATTGTCTCAAACATAGACACTAAATTTGTTGGTAATTTCTGGAGAACATTTTGGAAGAAGTTGGGGATAGATTTGTCCTTCAGCTCAACTTATCACCCTCATATAGATGGACAAACGAAGGTGGTAAACAAAAGTTTGGGAAACTTATTGAGGAGTCTGGTCACTGAGAATCATAACCAGTGGGATCAGATTTTTCCACAAGTAGAATTTGCATACAATGAATCACCAAAAAGGAGCACTAGAAAGAGCCCATTCCAAATATTGTATGGAATGCAACCAAGGGGAGTATCTGAGTTGAGAGACTTGGAACCAAGTGAGATCAGAAGCACTGGAGCAAAATATTTTTCTGAAAAAATGCAGAAGCTCCATAGCCATATCAGAGGACAGTTACAAAGTTGTAGCCAAGAGTAAAAGCACAGAGTTGATCAACATCACAGGGAAATTCAATTTGAAGTAGGAGATCAGGTTCTAGCACATGTCAGGAAAGAAAGGTTCCCTAGAGGAACATATAACAAGTTAAAGATGAAGAAGATAGGGCCATGTAAGATCTTAAGGAATTTTGATGCAAACGCCTATGAGATATAGCTACTAGATGATGTGGGCATATCACCCATATTTAACATTTTAGACATGTACCCTTACAGGGAAGATGACACAGAGAGATCAGAATATGAAGAGAAGATTAAGTGGGAGAAACAAATGTTTATAGCATAAAAACCACAGATTGAGAAGATAGTTGATCAGAGGATTGGTAAAAAGACCAGGAGGAAGACCTATTTTGAATATTTGTCAAGTGGAAAGGACACCCAATAGAAGATGGCAGTTGGGAAAATAAAGTTGATATCCAGAAACATGGAAAGTCGATGCAGGAGTCCATGAATTTTTGTCCAGGGGAGTATGGTGCAGGAGCATCGTCAGCGAGCACGCGTGGCAGGACAACTCAACGCCATGGAATCATTTCAGAATATTAAATGTTGGAATTTACTACAAATCTTTTGGAGCTGATTGAAAAACGAAATAAGATCAAACGCTTGGAAGCTGAATGATCATGAGTGATCTGGGAGTTTTCACTCCTAGTCTTGAATGTAACTGAACTAAGGTAGTAGTTAGGTTTTTTTTTCGAGTAGACAAGTAGTTGGGGGAACCCTGAGAACCCTCTGATATAAATAGAGGTTTGGTATGTCCAAATGAGGTTGTTGAAAGTTAGTAGGAAAATTCTGAATTTTTAGTTGTTGCTTGATCATAGTTGTAGCCATTTTTTGCTTTTGGAATGAATATAACAGAGGAAAATTGATTCAAATGCATGGTGTCACTACTGTTTATAATTCTATTATTTTTTTTCGTGAATGAATGAGTTGTGTTGTTGGGTATATGAAACTGTGAAATGTTTGTATAAGGTCCAATCATTTTCTCTTCGTTGAGCCCGTGCAAGGTGTGTACACAGTTCGCAAGGAGTGCGTTAACAGAGTATGTTTTGACTCAGAAGCTCAGAAGAGATAGTGTGTAACTTTCCCTTTGCAAGGAGTGCAAAGTGACTGCTGCAAGGAGTGAACAGTCATCCACAAGAGCCCAACTCTTGCATAAGAATATGTTGCAAGGAGTGCACAGACCCGAAATTTGATTAAGTGTTGAAGTAACTCTGTAAAGAGTTAAAGGGATAGCAGGAGGGAGAAAGGTCAAGAGAGATAGCGGAAGAAATATTCAAAGGGAGGAAAGTTCTGAA
>ML803435.1:7468-44890 GCA_009831015.1 Picea engelmannii | reverse complement strand
TTAGCGTAATCATCACTTTTTTTGTAAAAATCATATTCAATGCTTCAATTGCATAATATGAGCGAAATAAATTCATGAATAGATGAAGGAAGAGTGTCACATGTAAAATGTGTTTTCAAGAAGTCTTTGAATGTCTCATAATAAAATTGAAATTCCACACGGTAATGACAATAACATGTGTCATGAACAATGTTTCCCTTGATGTGCCAAGGTGATGCAGGAGCATCGAGAAAAAAAAATCCATTTTGATTTCTAGAACATCCAGACTGCAATTACGAAGGAAGTGGGATTCCTAAAATTTGAATTTGATTGAATTAGGATAGAAGGAAAGAGAGATTCGATCTATTTTTCTATGTAATAGCTAGGGTCTTGTATTTAGTTAGTAAGTTAGAAGAATAAGGATCACTTCAATCTTCACTTTTATTAGACTATGAGATCATATCATAATGGATATGGAACTAGTCGACTTTGTTTAAATGTATAACCCAAAACCTTGTAACAGTGGGATTTGGATAAATGTGAAGATTTAATCCATTGTTATTTGAATACATGCTTTCCTATCCTGAGTTTATTCCATAACATGTGCTCTGTGTAGTTGATTCATAAGAAAAGTCGTATTTCATAATCCATAGAACTCGAACATGTTTGTGACATTCATATGACAATTCGTCCCATGGAGATTGTAATGTTGTAATTCCAAGAGGTCTTTGTAAGAAGGTGTGAATTAGTTGTTGACTCACAAAGATATTTGATTACAGAACATGTGAGAGAATGTTAGGGTCCTAACCCGCACATAGGTAGAACAATATATTCGGATGTAATAAAGGTCAATATTAATAAGGCCTTGCAATAAAATAGAATAATTTGAATGTAAGAAGACCTAATAGAAGCTTCCACTTCTAGAAGGATCTTCCTCTAGAAGCTTCTTTTGATAGACATAATTAGTATAAATAGGAGTTAAGGGTATGAGAACCCTAGCTTTGATATTATTGTAATAGAGCTCTACTCGACTGGAGGTTTCCCCCTCGAAGAGGCCCGTGAACATTTCTCTCAGAATCAAAGTGTTATTTATGTTGTTATTCTTATATCATTTCAGTGTTATTGTGGTGATTATTCTGGTTATATTGTTGTCATACTGCCATTTCTAGCATGTTATTTATGTTCTGCATACTTTTTATATCTGGTATATTACAAGTGGTATCAGAGCACTTTCCTTGGAAGAAATTGTGGGTAATTTTTTTCAAGGTAGAGACGTATTCCGGCGTCTTTAAGCCACTGAGATCTGTCGTTACACGCATAAACCCGCGGTTGAGGGATTCATACACGCAGAAAATAAAAGTGGTTCTTAAGAGCACCTCTGTTGGCCACCCTTGTAATCCCCGTTGGTACCCCTTCGAGTGGTAGCGCATCAGACAGCACATGTGTACAGATTGGCCTAGATTTCCTAAAGCCCTCTTTAGATAAACCGATCTATCGCCTGACTGCTATAGTGCCACTGAGAACAGCACTCGGGAAGATACTCTATAGTTCTTGGGTAGTCGGGTAGTACGACTAAGGGTAATGTCTATCCTCCTTAGTTAGTGCCCTGAGATATTGTGTCGAGTACTACTGTTGGACCCCGCACGTATATCAGAGAGTTATAGCACAAGGAAAACCCTTGTCTATCGAACCCTTGAATGCCTAACCCTTGGGGACAGAAACACAAACAAATTAAAACAGACAAGATCTATTGCCACGCAACTGTGTTCGGGTTTCCAAGTAAATACACATTTATTTCTGGTTAAGAATTTGGGCATTTCCTCTCTGCGGTATTCTTCAAACCGGAGTATAACTCTACAGGTGTAAAAAAAAAAAAAAAAGGTCTGGAAATTTTTTCACCATTATTTGAGACCTATTCCATTGGATTCATCTCTCCACCCTTATCACATTCATCCATATAATTTTTCGGCAAAAATTTTGACCCCGCCCGCCCTTTTTCAGTTCTCCCATCCTCATGGCCCATACTTGTAGCCAAGACTTGGAATCTCGCTTCAACACCTTGCAATCTAGTCTCATCGAGACCCAAAAAGAAGTGAAACAACTCGGTGCCAAAGTTGTCGCCATCAATAAAACCATGCAGTCCTCAATGGAGAAAATAAAACAAGACCTCACGACCCAGCTTGAATCTGTCTTTTCGGTACTCTGCACCAAACTACATATCCCTACAGATAACCCTTCCTCTTCCTCACCTCCACATATTGAAGGTGACCATTCCTCTCATTCCCATAACTTTTAGAACCATCACTTTCAACGTGACCTACGCCTTCTGTGGGTGGATGTGACCAAATTTGATGGCTCGGACCCCACTGGTTGGGTAACCCAAATGTAACATTATTTCTCTTTATACGACATTACAGATGACTTGGCCAAACTCCAGTATGGTGTTCACCATCTAGATCAAGAACGTTGGCAATGGTGGCAATGGAGAAAAACTTTTCATCAAGGGTATATTGCTTGGACACACTTTGTGGCAGAGCTTTATGAACGCTTCTAAACTGACACCAACCATTTGGGTCGTTTGACAAAGTTGAAACAATCAGGAATAGTGGAAGACTTTATAGTTGCCTTTGAGCACCTGGCTTTTCGGACAGAGGGCATGTCTGATGCCTTTTTTCGAGAATGTTTTATCAATGGCCTCAAGGATGAGATTCGGTCCCATGTCCTCATGGCTCTGCCTCAGAGTTGGGTGGAGGCTACTAAAAGAGATAAATAAGAACAACAGGTTGTATCTTCTCAAAACCAGAAACCCTACTTTATCCCTCGCCCTAAACCAGTAAATCCCACTACTCCCTCCACTCCACTAAAGATCGAAAAATTGACCAGGGCTGAAATGGTTGAATGCCAACTAAAAGGCCTTTGTTATAATTTTGATGACAAATATTTCCCGGGCCACAAGTGTAAGGAACAAAAGTTGTTTATGGCCATCTCCAAGGATATTTCGGAAGAGGATATTGAAACTCCCCTTGTGTCCGAGTCACCTGAAACCCCCGACATAACCCCTCCCTCAGACCCTCCCGAAGTAGAACCCGTCATTTCCCTCAATGCTCTCACTGGCTTCTCCACTCCCCAAACCCTCAAGCCAATCGGTTACATCAAGCATCGGAAGGTCATCATTTTGGTCGATAGTGGAAGCACCCATAATTTTATTCATCGTCGCATTGCCCAAGAAACTCATTCCTACATCCATGTCGTCAATAATTTCCAAATCATGATTGCCAATGGTGGCTCCATGAAATGTGGAGGGTGTTGTGAAAATGTGTGTCTCCAAATTGGTGACTACCACCTCAAATCTCATATGTTTTCTATATACATGGGCGGGTGTGACATTGTGTTGGGTGAAGACTAGCTAAGGACTTTGGGTCCCATTCTCATGGATTTTAAGGAATTAACCATGCAATGTGACCAGGAGGGCCACCAATATAAGTTCCAAGGCATCATCGTTGGTTCACCTGAGATCATTAGTTCCCATCACATGGAAAATCTGCTCAAAAAGGGTCATCATGATGTTATTTCTCAACTCCATGCCATCCAAGCAATAGAAACACCCTTTGTGCCACAAGACCTCCAAGCCATCCTTTCTAAACATCAAGTGGTCTTTTCCACTCCACAGGGACTCCCTCCTTCACGTGGTGTTAATGATCATTCCATTCCCCTTGTACCTGGAATCCTTCCTCCCAATATCCATCAGTATCGTCACCCCTTTTCCCAAAAAAATGAAATTGAGAAAATGGTCCAGGAACTCCTTAATGCAGGCATTATCCTCCCTAGTATGATCCCCTACTCTTCTCCTTTGGTCATGGTCCTGAAGAAAGAAGGTTCTTGGTGAATGTGTCCTAACTTCCGTGCTCTCAACAAACTTACCATTAAAGACAAATTTCCCATTCCTGTCATTGGTGACCTCCTGGATGAAATGAGTGGCGCCCAATTCTTTACTAAACTTGATCTTCATTCGGGCTACCACTAGATACGTATGAAAGAGGCAGACATTCCCAAGACTGCCTTTAGAACTCATGAGGGCCACTATGAGTTTTTGGTCATGCCCTTTAGCTTGTGTAATGCCCCCTCCACCTTCCAAAGCCTCATGAATCATGTCTTCCATCCTTTTCTCTGTCATTTTGTCTTAGTTTTCTTTGATGATATCCTCATCTATAGCAAGACCTGGATAGAACATATAGCTCATGTGGATTGAGGTCTCCATCTACTCTCTCAGCACCAACGTTTCCTGAAACAGTCTAAATGTGCTTTTGGCGCCTCAGAAGTACAGTACTTGGGTCATCTGGTTGGCAAGGATGGCATTAGGGTGGATCCTAAAAAGATTGAAGCTATGCAAGACTGGAATCACCCACAGACTCTTAAAAGCTTGCATGGATTTCTAGGCTTAACAGGTTATTATCGCAAGTTTGTTAAGAATTATGGAAAGACTGCAGCACCTCTCACTGCTCTCCTAAAAAAGAACTCTTTCACTTGGATTCCAGTTGTTGCTCAATCTTTTCAAACCTTGAAGATGGCCATGTGCACCACTCCGGTCCTGGCCCTTCCTAATTTCACAAAGACCTTTGTCTTGGAATGTGTTGCTTCAGGGAAAGGAATTGGTGTTGTCCTTATGCAAGAGGGTCGGCCTTTGGCCTTTACCAGCAAGCAACTATCTGAAAGAAATCTGGGAAAATCTATCTATGAAAAGGAAATGTTGGCTATTATGCATGTCGTTGATTTTTGGCTCCCTTATCTATTGGGGCAACACTTCCAAATTAAGACAGACCATCAAAGCCTCAAGTATTTTTTGGAACAACACATTTCCTCCCTGGAGCAACAAAAATGGGTAACTAAGCTATTTGGATATGATTATGAGATCATTTACAAGAAAGGCAAAGAAAATGTGGTTTTAGATGCACTTTCCCACAAATATGAAGATGAAGGACCCCTTTTTTCTCTTTCCTTCATTGTACCAAATTGGCTCCAAGCTGTTCGCCAAGAATGGCTACAAGATCCCAAAAGTTTGCAGTTGATCCAACAATTGCAATCCAGTGCCCCATCTCCCCCAGGGTACTCTTGGCTCCATGATGAGCTTCGATACAAAGGTTGTTTGTATTTAAGTAAACAATCAAATATTAAATCCATGGTACTTTTTGAGCTTCATGCTACACCGACAGTGGGGCACTCTGGATTCACCAAAACCTATGACAGGGTCAAATGTTCTTTTTTCTGGGATGGTATGAAATAGGACATTCGTAATTTTGTGGTTGAATGTGATGTGTGTCAATGAAACAAGGGAGAAACAACCAAATCTCCAAGCACACTACAACCGCTCCTGATTCCACCTGCTATTTGGAAGGACATCTCTATGGATTTTATTACAGGCTTACCCAAATCAGGAAATAAATCAGTCATTGTGGTGGTTGTTGATCGCCTTTCCAAGTATGCTCATTTCTAGGCTCTTCAACATCTGTTTACATCATCCACGGTGGCTCAAATTTTCATGGATCGGGTCTTCAAGCTCCATGGCATGCCACACTCTATTGTTTCTGATCACGAACCCACTTTCACAAGCAATTTTTGGCAAGAACTATTCAAGCTACAAGGCACCCAATTGCATCTCAGTACAACTTATCATCCCCAAACTGATGGTCAAACAGAAGTTGTCAACAAGTGTTTGGAAACATATTTGAGTTGTTTTGCCTCCGAAAAGAAAAATCAGTGCTCAATGGTTACCCCTAGTTGAATGGTGGTACAACACTTCATACCATACAACTACACGCATGACTCCTTTTGATGTGGTATATGGACAGAAGCCACCTTCAGTTCTCTTATACTTAACTGGTGTCTCGAAGGTCCAGGTGGTTGAAAAAACACTTATAGTTCAAGAGGCTATTCTCCATACCCTCAAAGAGAATTTGGTCATGGCACAGAATCGCATGAAGAAACAAGCAGATCAAGGTCGCTCTGAATGTCAATTTGAAGAAGGGGATCAGGTGTTTCTTCACCTGCAACCTTACAAGCAGAATTCCCTCAAGGCCGAGCATTGTCAGAAGCTAGCACCCAAATTTTATGGTCTTTATATAGTTCTCAATCATGTGGGACGGGTGGCCTATCAAATAGCTTTGCCCAGTCATTTGAAGCTACATCCTGTTTTTCATGTTTCCTGCTTAAAGAAGATGATCGAAACTAAGTTCCAAATTCAAACCAACCTTCCCGAGATAGCCAAAGAATGATCCATTTGGATACAACCACAAGCAGTTTTGGACCAGCATGAGCGTTGCCTGCATCATAGAACCATCAAGGAAGTGTTTATCCAGTGGAAAGATACAACTCCAACAGATGCCACTTGGGAACCAGCTACCATTCTGTAGCAATTTCCACATCTCAAGCGTTGAGGACAAGGCTATTTTTAAGGGGGAGGACATGTTAGGGTCCTAACCCGCACATAGGTAGAACAATATATTCAGATGTAATAAAGGTCAATATTAATAAGGCCTTGCAATAAAATTGAATAATTCGAATGTAAGAAGACCTAATAGAAGCTTTCGCTTCTAGAAGGATATTCCTCTAGATGCTTCTTTTGATAGACATATTTAGTATAAATAGGAGTTGAGGGTATGAGAAACCTATCTTGGGAATTATTGTAATAGGTCTCTACTTGACTAGAGGTTGCCCCCTCGAAGAGGCCTATGAAAATTTCTCTCAGAATCAAAGTGTTATTTCTGTTGTTATTCTTATATCATCTCAGTGTTATTGTGGTGATTATTCTGGTTATATTGTTGTTATACTGCCATTTCTAGCATTTTATTTATGTTCTGCATACTTTTTATATCTGGTATATTACAGAGAAGGGGCGTCTTTGAGTTTTTTTCTTCTTGTGGGTTAAGTTTGTTCTAGCATATTCTATGAACCCATAGCTTAGCACCTAGTTCTTGGAATGCCAGATCTGGAATTAAAATATGTTGACAGCATTGGTTCTGAGACAGAGAACACATAAGTTGATCTTGGTCAGACAAATTTCGTGGAACTGTCGAGTTCAAGGATCGAGACAGAACACATAATCAACATTCTCATCAATCAGGATCAGTGAAATGGTGGTATGTGTTAAGTTTTCTGGTCCATATCAATTCTTGTAGTGCTTTGGCATTCCAATTGTGTATTTGTTTCTCTATAGATGATGCATATGAAATTTCAAATTTTTGATTCCCTTTACCAGTTATCCAACAATTGATTTTTAAATTAAAACCTCAACAGCTAATTAGGGAATGGAAAGAATTTTAATACAGTGACAAAGTATTAGGTTGAGGATTATGGAAGTGTTATGAGTTAATTGTATAAATTGTTTAAGTGGTTTCTTTACTTAATAGAGGAAGAGACTCCCAGTCAATATTCTTATTTGAGGAATGGGCGGAGCTATAAGGTTGCATGAGTGGGAAATTGTTTCTTTCACCTGAACCATTAATGGTATCAGATCTGCATTTAATTGACAGTACAGTTGTCCCCACAAGTAATTTTTTGTGCCAAGAGATGGCATTCAAGATCAAAGGAGGTCGAGGAAGAGGATGTTAACATGTTGGAAATTCAAAGGTGATGGAAGAGATAATAGCTTTGTAAGCAAGGATGGAGGCTATGGTAGTTTTCAAACATCGAGATCCCGAAGTAGTGGATGTCAGTGAGTTGGAAGAGGAATCTCCAGAATAAGAAGAAGCAATGGAAGAAACTACAAAAGCTGGATTGTTAAGGTCAATTTTGAGTTTTGGTTCGAGGCCAAAAGCATAAATACATACATATAGTGGTAGTTTGGATCCAGAAGAACTAATAGATTGAATAACTTACTTAGACAAGTACTTCGATTATGAAGAGGTGAATGAGGAAAAACAAGTGAAGTTTGTTGTCACGAGGTTGAGAGGACACGCAGACTTATGGTGGGATGGAGTCTAGGAAGAAAGGAAGCGCAAGAATAAATCCATGATTAAAAGTTGGATCATAATGGTTTCCAACTTGAAAGGTAAGTTATTACCCAAGGACTATCGGTCGACTTTGTTTCGAAAGATTCAGAACGTGAGGCAAAAATTAATGACAAATAGAGAGTATATGGAGGAATTTTATAAAGTGAACATTAGAGCATGTCATATAGATGATAATCCTGAGAGGGTGGCGAGGTATGTCAATGAACTAAGACTTGATATTCAAGATGATTTTATTTTGATGTCATTAAGGTTAGTTGAAGATGCATATCAGTTTGCATTGAAGGAAGAAGAGAAATTGCCTAGGAAACAAAACCAAAAGAATAGAGGGAGGAATTTTACTAAAGGAAGAGGATAGACTAGCAGTAGAGGAAAAGTTCAGCCTTATATGGAGGAAGAAAGTAGTTCAGGAAATCAGACAACAAGAGGAGTTGATTTTAAAGGAAGAAGATATTTCTATAGAGGTCGAAGTAGAGGTAGAGATCATCAAATCAGATGTTACACTTGCGTTCAGATAAGCCATATGTCATGGGATTGTCCAAAGAATGTTGCAGGACAAAGGAATGTACAAGTTGTTCAAGCTAAAAATGGACCTATATATGGAGAAGCACTTATTGAATTTCTGGCAGCGAGAGAAGCCCTATTGTTGAAAAGAGTATTGTTGAAGCCGAATAAGGAAGTACATGAATCGACTCGAAGGAAAAACTTATTTAGAGCAATATGCAAGGAAAAAGGTAAGTGTTGTAAATTGATTATTGATAATGGCAGTATTGATAATCTAGTTTCTATAGAGATGGTGGAAAATTTGGAATTGAAAAGGATGACACATCCTACCCCATACAAGGTTTCTTAGTTGCAGAAAGGTCATCAAGTGTTGGTGAATGAGCAATACAAGGTAGAGTTCCAGATTGGAGGATATAAGGATAAAGTGTTGTGTGACATAGTGCCTATGGATGTTTCTTATGTTCTACTAGGAATACATTGGCAATATGACATAAGTGTGAGTTATGATGGCATAAATAACACTTACACTTTTGAGAAGGATGAAAGGAAGCATACCCTCATACCCTTGAAGGGTGAACAATATGAAGAAAAAACCAGTCCAAAGGTGATGTTGATTGGTGGGAAAGAATTTTTAAATCAAATACAAAATGAAGAGGTAAATTTTGTTTTGGTTGGAAAGCCTAGAGTTATTTCAACCAATACAAATTTGTATGATTTACCAATGGAAGTTCATAATTTATTGAATGAATATGTCGATATTTAGTAGATGACGTACCTAATGAATTACCACCAGTTAGAAGTACAAGTCATCACAATGATTTGATCCATGGAGCAAGTTTTCCAAATAAAGCAGCTTACAGATTGACCCCAACAGAGAATGAGGAAATCAAGAAGCAGGTGCAAAAGTTATTGGACAAAGGACTAATCAAGGAAAATTTAAGTTTGTGTGTTGCACCTACAGTGTTGAGCCCAAAGAAATATGGAGAGTGGAGAATGTGCATTGAATCCAAAGCCATAAACAAGATCACCATTAAGTATAGATTTCCTTTACCATGCATGGATGATTTGATGGGTTGTTTAAGTAGTGCCACATATTTTACAAAGATTGACTTAAAGAGTGGATATCATAAAATTAGGATAAGGGAAAGTAATGAATGGAAGACAGCCTTCAAAACTAATGATGGACTGTATGAATGGTTATTCATGCCTTTTGGTTTGAAAAATCCCCCTAGTACATTCATGAGACTCATGAATGAAGTCCTTAAGGAGTTCAAAGGAAAAATTTTAATTGTGTATATGGATGATATTCTTGTGTTCAGACAAAAAAAAGAGGAACATCTTAGGCACTTAAATTTGGTTTTGAAGAGGTTGCATCAAGAGAAACTTTTGATAAATTTGAAGAAATTTTCTTTTATGAAAACAAAATTTGTTTATTTGGGATTTGTAATTTCACAAGAGGGTTTGAAAATGGATCCAGAAAAGGTGAAATCCATTAGAGAGTGGCCTTCTCCAAGAATTATTTTTGGAGTCAAGAGTTTTCATGGGTTAGCAAGTTTCTATAGGAAATTTATTAAAAATTTGAATGGTATTTGTGCTCCGATAGTTGAAACTATCAAGAAATAGAATCAACCATTTAAATGGACAGCAGCAACCAAAAGAGGATTTAAGTTGCTAACAGAGAAGATCACTTAGAAACCTATACTATCCCCCCCATACTTCAATAAGATATTTCATGTCAAGTGTGATGCTAGTGGGAATTTTATTGGGGTTGTTCTTAGCCAAGATGAGAAACCATCTGCCTACTTCAGTGAGAAGCTTAATCAGGAAAAACAGAAGTATTCCTCATATGATAATAAATTGTATGCAGTACTCCAGGCTCTAAAAAAATGGAGGCATTATCTTATGCCTAAAGAATTTTTTTTATATTCTGACAACCAATCTTTCTAGTTCATTACTAAACAAGAAAAATTAAACCAAGAACATGCCAAGTGGATAGAGTTTATGCAGAATTTTACATTTGTTCTAAAGAATATTAGTGGGCGTATTAACAAAGTTGCATATTCTTTGAGCATGAGGTGTTTAATTTTGCACGAATTACAAGTGATTGTTTTGGGATTTGATCATCTCAAGGATAAGTACAAAGCTAATGTATATTTTAAGGAAATTTATGAAGCATGTCAGAATTCAATGAGTAGAAACAGGAGTCCTTGGATGGACTATATGTTGCGAGAAGGATTTTTTTTTAAGGGGAGTCATTTGTGCAGTCCAAAATGCTCATTGAGGGAGAATTTACTGCAGGAAAAACACAGTGGAGGTTTGGCCAAACACTTTGGCAATGATAAGACATATGCCCAGTTGAGTACTATTATTTTTGTCTAGGAATGAGAGTTGATGTCAAAAAAAATTTGGATAGGTGTAGAGTCTTCCAATATACTAAAGGAAAGCATCAAAATATACGCTTATATCAGCCACTACCAATTCCAGATTGACTGTGGGATGCCATAAGTATGGACTTTGTCTTGGGATTGCCTAGAACTCCAAGAGGCAATGATTATGTATCTGTGGTTGTGGACATATTTTCTAAGATTGCACATTTTGTTGGATCATGTTGTCATTGATGTCAAAGGAACAATGTCTTGTCATAGTATATTCATGAATTATGTATTGTCATTGTTGTAAATAAATGGATGTCAAGTGAACTCATTGATAAATGATGCATAGATGATGTCATGCATAGATGAAGATGGATCAATGTGTTGTCATTGATATATGATGCATAGATGATGTCATGCATAGATGAAGATGGATCGATGTGTTGTCATGTGATATATGGTGCATAGATGGATTGATGCATTAATCTACTGAGCATTGGATCATGTGGTCATGCATAGAATCAATGACAAAGGGACAATGTCATAGTGATGTATTGTCATGGGTTATTCCAGTTGGATTGATGTAAAGATGAGTCATTATTATCTTGTCATGGTTGATAGGAAGTACAAATGGATGAACTCCAAAGTGGTCCCCTTATGTTGAAATCCCTCACGGAAAGACGCTTTGTGGTTGATTTATCCTAGAAGTATGGTTATAGAACCCATTCTTAATTATGGAATAATGAGATAAAGATCAGTGAATTTTTCAGTGAAACTATCCTAGATGGATAGTTCTTGTCATGCCATTTTCGGTGGTATGTGGAATGTCACATAACTCCTCAAGATTTGAGAGTTATGGCCTTATGAAGTTGGAGGACCCTCATGTGTTGGCTAGAAGCCCCAAAAGGTCAAAGAAGTAAAAGTGCTTACAAAGAAGAAATTATTTAAATAATAAAGTGAAGTGATGAGTGATAAAGTCAAAGAGGATTATTTAAATAATAAAGTTAATGGAGAACTTTATAATTATGGAAAGTAGTTATAAGTGGGTTAACCCTAGAATAAGGAAAGTGGGTTAAATGGACAAGTGGCCATGTGAACAAAGTAGTTATGTGGACAAAGTTGGATAAAGGTAGCTATGTGGACAAATGATTATGTGGATAAAGTGGATATGTGGACAAAGTGGCCTAGTGGATGCTTCTAAGGAAGCTACTTGGAGAGTATAAATAAGGGGCAAGGGTCTCTTGTAGAGACATCTCTCTTGAGCATATATTGAAGATCTATTATGAGTAAGAGAGTGATTGCAAGTTCTCATGGATGCATCAAAGTTTTTGTAAGTCTAAGATATTGACAGCAAAAGTTTCAGAAGTTCATAAACCCTAGTTTATGAAGGAGCACATGGGATACAATGAGCCAGAGCGCGTACATACGCGGGCTACATTGAGGCAGGGTGTGTACACACGCGGGTTGAAGGAGATCAAAGTGTGTACATTTGAAGAAAGTCATGGAGACTTGAGTGTGAGTTGGTGCTAGGTTCCTAAAGGCTTAAGAAAGTTCTAGATCTACATTCTATAGGCTCAAATTTTCCATAGAAGTTATGGTATGGTTACATGATTGTTTTGATGGATACTCTTGCTTATGGTATGGTGAATGCTTAAGGCATTTTTGGTATGGCTGTTGTGATATGGTTTTATTGGTTCATTGACTGAGTGAGCATCACTCTTATGTTTCAGTACTGATAAAGTTGCCATAGTATATTGGTTACTTATACATGATTAAGTAAAATTCATATTGTATGGTTGAGGAGCATGCGTAAGATGTTGGACAGCATAGATGTCTTGTGATTGGTTATGGTATATATTGGACAGTGAAAGGAAGGAGTGGATGTGACAGAGGATGCAGAATATTTGATTTTTCATGGAGAAAGAAAACCCTAGTTCTTAAGGAGGCACACGCAGGCTGTTGTGAGCCAGACCGCGTACATACGCGGGTTTCACTATGGGTAGGGCGCGTACATACGTGTGTTGCACTACTAACAGGTCACGTACCTGTTGACAGATTGGTATATGTTGAGGATTGAATCATGTTCTCAGTTGGTGCTGAGTTGTGTAAGTTGATTCTTGCATTGCAGAGTTGGTGCTCTTATGGAGTTGATACTCTATTCAGTTTTTGTTGATAACCCCAAGGATTTTAGTCCGTAATAAAAAGAAAATTTTACATACATATTGTGTTATTTGTGTTGAATTACTAAGAGGGGGGGTGAATCAATAATAGCGTAATTATAATCATTTTTCTCCAAATAATCCAAATTTTATATCAATGTAGTATTATTATCCAATAATGAGCAATAAGAAATGAACAATCACACACATACACAATACACTAGTGTTTTACGTGGAAACCCAAATCAGGAGAAAACCACATAATTCTTTATCTTATATGTCTTGAAGAATTACATTCATTGGAAGCACCAACTTCCTTTGTTTTCCAGCTGCAACTGGAAGGAGGCTCCAACCCCCTAGTTTCTTAGGATACAACCTGAGGGAAGATCCAACTCCCCAATTCTCTAGCTACAACCAGAAGGAAGCTACAACCCCCTATGTTCTTTGGCTACAACCGAAAGGTGGCTACAACCACCTTTCCTTGCCCTGTCCAACCACCCTGAAGTAAAATTAGAATGATGGAACCACTGTCACACTAACACAGTGAGATATACCGTTGTAAACATCTACCAATAAACTTGAACCATGTATCAACCTATACCTCAACCTGTAATCAACCTATACCATAAACAAGTGCATCAACCATGCACCAACCTGTACCAAACAATTTGTAATCAACATGTACCATAAACAAGTACAACCAACCATGTACCAATTATGTACCAATCATGTGTCAAGTACTCATCAATATGTACCAACATCATCAACTATACACCTCATGTATGTGCCAACTCATCAACTACTTGTCTCAAGCATGTACCCAAATTGTACCTCAACTGAAATCCCTCATCAATTTCATCATCCAAATATGATTTTTAACTTTGTAATAGACCTGGTGTATATGATCACATACCTGCAAACCTTCCTTAACTTTAACAAGAAGAGACTAGCATTTTCATCAAACGTTTATTTAGTCTCACAAGACTAGTTTTGGATTAGTCAACAACCCTAACTTAAAATAGTCATAACTTTGTACATGTAATGAATAAAGATACGAAAATGATACACAATGTTATTACATGGTTTTATTCAATTCCGGGAGGTTTCACTACTTCGAACCTCTCATAAAAGGAGTTATAGCAAAAATGGCACACCTTTCTGAATTCTGTCTTATTCTAGAGCGTGACCCGCACAGAATATTTGTTGAAATTATATGAAACTATTACACAGAATACTACATACTGTACTCAAACCAACACATTTTTTATTACTGAATTTGGATCGGTTATGAATAATTTATGACGTTTTTACCCGAAACACATGTTTTTGACTAGTTTCAGGACTAGCCACAAACCCTATTTTCCACGAAGTGTAACTCCAAAAATGAAACGACCCACAAGATGAATTTTTTAGCACAGATACTTGGATATGTTTCCTCAATGGCATAGCAATTTCACATTCTGAATCATTCTAGAAAACAAATTATTGTGAAAATGCTGAGATGACCTAAAAAAACATACCTTAGAAAGCATCATCAAAAGAATTTATCCTTCCTTGAATTCCGGCCTTCTTTTCTTCACTTTCCTCATAAATTCGGCTTAGATATCATTTGGTTACCTCAGAAATCTATAGGTATTCAATATTCTCAAGTGTGTCTTAAATGAGAGAGCATTGCCTCTTATTTATACTCTCCAAGTAGCTTCCTTAAAAACATCTTCTAGGTCACTTTGCCCACTTTCCTTATTTTAGGGTTAACCCACTTCTAATTTCTCCATTAAATTTATTATTGAATTAATTTATTTTGTATTCACTTTGAATTATAGTACACTCATCACTTCACTTTATTATTTACTTTTTAAAATCTCTTTAACCACTTTGACTACTTTGACCTTTTGGGGCTTCTAGATGACATATGAGGGTCCTCCGACTTCGTAAGGCCATAACTCTCAAACTATGAGGAGTTATGTGACGTTCCACATACCACCAAAAATGGAATGACATGTACTATCCATATATAATAGTATTATCTGAAAATATATCAAAACTTGTATCGTTGTCCATCAAACAAACTTGTGTCCATTACCCAAACCTGGGTTCTCCAACTTCTCTTGGCCATAACTCTCTAACCGTGAGGAGTTATGTGACGTTCCACATACCACCAGAAATGGAATGATAAGAAATATCCATATAGGATAGTTTCACTGAAAAATTCATTGGCATTCATCTCATTATTCCACAAATAAGCATGGTTTCTCTAACCATACTTCTAGGATAACTCAATCCGCAAAGCCTCTTCCCGTGAGGGATTTCACCATAAGGGGACCACTTTGGAGTTCATCCATTTCTAATTATTATCAACCATGACAAGAAAATAATGAGTCATCTTTACATCAAACAATCTTAGGTCCATTACCCAAACTTTGTGCTACGGGGCTTTCTTTAAGGGTTGACATCAATGACAACCAACCTTAATCAACAATCTCCCCCTTTGGCATTGATGGAAACACTTTGATGCAATACTGAAATAATATCACTCATGCTTCCCCTGGAACCATGCCTCTTTCCTCTACCTCTATCCTCTACATCTGATAAATATCTCCCCTTTTGGCATCAATGGCAAAGGTATCTTTCCATCCGAGGTTTCTCCCCCTGACTGAACCGTCCTCTTATGGTGCTTCCTCGTGTAAATATAAGACATATAAGATATGCATTCGACAAGCATTCATTTTGGAGTAGAAATAAATCCAAGTCGCTGGCGAAGATATTCAAAGGATTCTCGTGGAAGTGGTTTTGTGAAGATGTCTGCCACTTGTTCTTTTGTGCCCACATACTCAACTTTGATATTCTTTTCTGCAACCTGCTCCCATAGAAAGTGATACTTTATTGGAATGTGCTTCGTCTTGGAGTGCATCACCAGGTTCTTCGATATAATGATGGCACTTGTATTATCACAATAGATTGGAATGGGCTCATCATACTCAACCTGTATATCTGTCAGATTTTGTTTCATCCAAAGAACCTGTGTACAACATGATGTTGCTGCAATATACTATGCCTCGACTATAGATAAAGATATTGATGATTATTTCTTGCTTAGCCATGATACTAAACACTCACCCAAGTAGAACGTTGCTCCACTGGTGCTTCGTTGGTCATCAATACAACCTACCCAATATGCATCTATGTAGGCAATAAGTGATAGATCCTTTCCTTTTGGATACCATAATCCAAACTCTTTTGTTCCTTTGAGATATCTGGAAATCCTTTTCACTGCTAACACATGTGACTCCTTTGGTGCTACTTGAAATCATGCCCCCTGTCCAACTACCTACATTACATCTGGTCTGGATGTTGTCACATATAGTAGGTTTCCAATCATTGACCTGTATTTCCTCTGATCTGTAGACTTCGAATCATCATCTTTTCTCAACTTGCAACTAGTTTTCATGGGAGTGATAACTGGTTTGCAATCTTCCATTCCGAACCTCTTTAGCATTTCTCTGATATACTCGGTTTGAGAAATAAAGATTCCTTGGTTACTTTGACGTATCTGAAGTCCCAAAAAGAAGGATAGTTCTCCAAGTAACAACATTTCAAATTCATTCTGCATATCTTTTGCAAATTTCTGGCTTAACCTATCATCATCACTACAAAAAATAATATCATCAACATAAAATTCAATTAATAAAATATTACATTCACTTACCTTGATGTAGAGGTTGTTGTCTGCACTTCCTTTTCTGAACCCTACCTTCTGCAGATACTTATCTAGTCTAGAGTACCATGCTCTAGGAGCCTGTTTTAGACCATACAAGGCCTTCTTTAATCTACACACATAATCTACATTCTCTGACAACTGAAATCCTTCTGGTTGTTCAATGTAGACTTCTTCTTCAAGTTCCCCATTTAGAAAAGTTGATTTTATGTCCATCTGATATACTTTAACATTTTTGGAGCATGCATAGGCTAAAAGCAACCGGATTGCTTCCATTCTGGCAACTAGAGAAAATCTCTCTTCAAAGTCGATTCCTTCAATCTGTGCATATCCTTTACATACCAATCTAGCTTTGTTCCTTGTAACTTTTCCATCTTCATTTAATTTATTCCTGAAAACCCATTTTGTGTCGATCAGATTCTTATTCTTTGGTCTTAGAACCAGTTCCCAAGTGTCATTTTTCTCTATTTGATCCAATTCTTCATTCATGGCCTTATTCCAAAATTCATCCTTGTTGGTTTCTTCAAAACAGTTTGGTTCAATTGTAGATAAGAGTGCTAGGTGTTTTTGTTCTGGTAAATGAATTTTTCTTTTAGTCTCAACTCCTGCATCTTTGTTTCCAATAATCTGATCTGAAGGATGATTCTTATGTACTCATTTGCTAGGTGTCTTTGGAGATATTTGTTGAACTTTCTCTTTTGTTTCTGTCGGATTCTCTTCATCTTCCTCTTCTACTTCATATTCTTCTTCTTCTTCTTCGAAAACTTGTTCCATTAATCTGTTTTCTTCTTCCTTTGATTTTGGTCTGACTATTTCATCAATTGTTACGTTGATGGTTTCCACAACTTTTTTCAATCTTAGATTGTAACACTTGTACGATTTCCTTGTACTTGAGTAACCAACAAGTACTCCTTTTTCCACACGAGAGTCAAACTTTCTCATTCTACCATCTTCTCTTTTGATGTAGCATTTTCTTCCAAAAACTCTAAACTGCTTCACATTTGTTGGTCTTCCTTTCCATAGCTCATAGGGAGTTTTATCAGTGGTGTTTATGATCATTAATCTGTTTTGAATGTGAATTGTTGTATGCACTGCCTGTGTCCAAAATATATCTGTCAATTTCGAATCCATTAGCATTGTTTGAGCCATTTCTTGTACTATCATGTTCTTTCTTTCAACAACTCCATTCTGTTGAGGTGTCCTAGCAATGGAGAATTGCCTTTTTATTCCATGATTGCTGCAGTAGTCCATAAATTCCTTTGAAGTGAACTCTCCTCCATTATCATATCTCAAGCATTTGATTCTTGAATCCATATCATTTTCAACCATTTCCTTGTAGATCTTGAAGTTTTCAAAAGCTTCTTACTTGTTCTTGAGAAAGCAAACTGCAGTCATTCTTGTATAATAATCAACTAATAACATAAAGTATCTCTCACCTTTTAATCCATTTATTGTAGTTAGTCCAACTAGATCAGTATGCACAATTTCCAGGGGTCTTCTTGAGTAACCCCTTTGTGTATGACTCTCAAAGTTGCTATTGTTCATGTTGTTAGCTCTGCAATTCACAGCTTTATGTCCAAAATTATTACATGCATAACATAAACCAAAAAATATAGTTTGATACATAGTAGTTGAAGATCTTCTGAAAGAAGGGGCTCTTATGAATCATTCTTCTTCTTGAGGCTTATCTGTCTGTTGTTGATTCTTAAATCTAAATCTTCTCGGTGGAGGAGTGTCCATGTAATCTTTTGTGTACATTTTCTTATCCCCTTTGATTGTTTCTGCATAGTCTTTTGATTTTTTTTCTTGCTCTGTTGTTTTGGAGCTTGATCCCTTTTCTGTCTGATTGTATCCAAGTCCAGACTTGTCAAGATGATATTTTTGGATAATGTCATCCAGAACTTTTGAGATATTCTGCATATTTTTATTTTGAATATACTTTCTTAGTGTGACAATATTTGCTTCCAAGTTTCCAATGATATTGTCATTTTCTTCTAGTTGTTCTCTGAGTGCTTCTTCAATTCTTTTATCTTCTTCTATTTGAACCTTCAATCTTGTGATCATTTGTTCTAGTTCTCGAGTGTCCTTTTTCTTGTCTAGTTATGCTTGTAGTTTCTTCTTTTCTCTTCTGATAACTTCTATGGCACACATTAATTCTTCTCGATAGTCAACTTATGCCTCTTCAATTTCATCTTCGACTTCTTCATATCCTTCTTCGGCTTCTTCATATTCTTCTTCGGAGTCTTCTTTATCAGAATCTTTTACTGTCATGAACAGAACTCTTCCTTTCTCACTGTCATTGATTTCATCTTCATTTTATGATGAGATGTCTTCTTTGATGCATAAGATTTTCTTGAAATCTTTCTTTGTAGTTATTTTGCCTTTATATGTGTGTTTTCCTTTTGAGTAACCTTCATCATTTCTCTTTTTCTTATGAGGACATTTGTTAGCAAAATGACCAATACCATCACAATTAAAACAAATTAAAGGAAGCTTACCTCTATACCTACCATTGGTTCCCTTGTTCAGTCTTTTGACGAAGTTGGTCACTTCTTCATCATCTTCTGAGACGTTGTTGTTGTTGCTATATTCTTCTTGTTCCTTTTTATTTTGCTTTGATCTTTTGGATGATTTGAAGGTTGTTTATTTTACATATGGATTTTCCTGTTCAGTTCTCATTTCATATGCTGTGAAGATTCCATGTAGTTTGTCCATGCTTATTGAGTTCAGATCCGATCTTTCTTCTATTGTTGATATCTTAGGGTTGAATCTCATAGGAAGATATCTTAGTACCTTTTGAACAATTACAGATTCTTCGATTTCTTCTTCTCTTGATCCTATGATTGCATTCAATGTTTTGTCAACTCTTAAGAAGCAGGCTGCAATATTCTCATCTTCCTTCATTTTTAGTTGTTCGAACTAACCTCTATAAGTTTGAAGTTTTGATGCTTTGAATTTTGTATCTCCTTCATAAATATTTCAAAGCTTGTCCCAAATATCTTTGGTGGATTTACAATGTGCAACTTTGGTGAATATTGTTTCACTGATACCAATCAAAAGTGCATTTGTAGCTTTGGAATTATTCGGACCAAGTTTCATTATTTTATCATTTGTTGGTGGAACTATTGGTACTGTGTATCCATCTACAATTGATTGTCAAATTTCAAACCCTTGTTCTTGTATATATGTCTTCATCCTTATGCTCCAAAAAGAATACTTATGTCCATCAAAGTGTGGTATTCCATTTTTATATGAGTTGGTACTCTCCATTATCTACCTTTCAATGGTTAAACTGATTTCTGAAGGAACCTGGCTCTGATACCAATTGTTGGATTACTGAGAGGGGAGGTGAATCAGTAATAGCGTAATTATAATCATTTTTCTTTAAATAATCCAAGTGTTATATCAATGTAGAATTATTATCCAATAATCAACAATCAAACACATACACAATACACTAGTTTTTTATGTGGAAACCCAAATTGGGAGAAAACCACAGAATGCTTTATCTTATATGTCTTGAAGAATTACATTCATTGGAAGCACCAACTTCCTTTGTTTTCCAATTTCAACTGGAAGGAGGCTCCAACCCCCTAGTTTCTCAGGCTACAACATGAGGGAATCTCCAACTCCCCAATTCTCTAGCTACAACCATAAGGAGGCTACAACCCCCTATGTTCTCTGGCTACAACCGGAAGGTGGCTACAACCACCTGTCCTTGCCCCGTCCAACCGCCCTGAAGTAAAATTAGAATGATGGAACCACTGTCACACTAACACGATGAGATATACCACTGTAAACATGTACCAATAAACCTGAACCATGCATAAACATGTACATCAACCTATAATCAACATGTACCATAAACAAGTGCATCAACCATGAACCAACCTGTACCAAACAATCTGTAATCAACTTGTACCATAAAAAAGTGAAACCAACCATGTACCAAGTATGTACCAATGATGTTTCAAGTACTTTTCAACTATGACTCATCAATATGTACCAACATCATCAACTATACACCTCATGTATGTGCCAACTCATCAACTACTTGTCTCAAGCATGTACCCAACTTGTACCTCAACCAAAATCCCTCATCAATTTTATCATCCAAATATGATTTGTAACTCTGTAATAGACCTGGTTTATATGATCACATACCTGCAAACCTTCATTAACTTTAACAACAAAAGGCTATCATTTTCATCAAACGTTTATTTAGTCTCACAAGACTAGTTTTGGATTAGTCAACAACCCTAACTTGAAATAATCATAACTTTGTACCTGTAATGAATGAAGATCTGAAACTGATACACAATGTTATTCATTGTTTTTTATGTAATTCATCCAGGTTTGACTACTTGGAACCTGTCATAAAAGGATTTATAGCAAAAATGGCACACCTTGCTGAATTCTGGCTTATTCTAGAGAGCGACCTTGTAGAGCGTGACCCGCACAGAATATTTGTTGAATTGATATAAAAATATTACACATAATACTAAAGACTATAATCTAACCAACACATTTGGTCTTACTTAATTTGGATCTGTTATGAAGAAGTTATGACATTTTTACCTGAAACACTTGTTTTTTACTAGTTTCAGGACTAGCCACAAACCCTATTTTCCACGGAGAGTAACTCCAAAAATAAAATGACCCACAAGATGAATTTTTTACCATAGATACTTGGATATTCTTCCTCAATGGCATAGAAATTTAACGGTCTGAATCGTTCTAGAAAAAAAATTATTGCGAAAATGGTGAGATGACCTAAAAAAACATACCTTAGAAAGCATCATCAAAAGAATTTATCCTTCCTTGAATTCCGGCCTTCTTTTCTTCACTTTCCTCAAAAATTCGGCTTAGATATCCTTCGGTTATCTTAGACACCTATAGGCATTAAATATTCTCAAGTGTCTCTTAAATGAGAGAGCATTGTCTCTTATTTATACTCTCCAAGTAGCTTCCTTAAAAACATCTTCTAGGTCACTTTGCCCACTTTCCTTATTTTAGAGTTAACCCACTTTTAATTTCTCCATTAAATTTATTATTGAATTAATTTATTTTGTATTCACTTTGAATTATAGTACACTCATCAGTTCACTTTATTATTTACCTTTTAAAATCCCTTAAACCACTTTGACTACTTTGACCTTTTGGGGCTTCTAGATGATATATGAGGGTCCTCCAACTTCGTAAGGCCATAAATCTCAAACCGTGAGGAGTTATGTGACGTTATACATACCACCAGATATGGAATGACATGTACTATCCATATAAAATAGTATTACCTAAAAATATATCAAAACTCGTACCATTATCCATCAAACAAACTTGGGTCCATTACCCAAACCTGGGTTCTCCAACTTCTCATGGCCATAACTCTCTAACCGTGAGGAGTTATGTGGCGTTCCACATACCACAAAAAATGGCATGAAAACAAATATCCATATAGGATAGTTTCACTGAAAAATTCACTGGTGCTCATCTCATTATTCCACAAATAAGCATGGGTTCTCTAACCATACTTCTAGGATAACTCAATCTGCAAATCATCTTCCTATGAGTTCTTTCACCAGAAGTGGACCATTTTGGAGTTCATCCATTTCTAATTATTATCAACTATGACAAGACAATAACGAGTCATATTTACATCAAACAATGTTGGGTCCATTACCTTTGTGCTACGGGGATTTCTTCAAGGGTTGACATCAATGACAACCAACCGTAAGACCGGTTGCATTATGGGTAGGGCGCGTACATACGTCTGTTGCACTAATCACATGTCACGTACCTATTAACATATTGGTATCTGTTGAGGATTGAACCCTCTTCTCAGCTGGTGTTGAGTTGTGTAAGTTGAGTCTTGGATTGCAGAGTTGGTGATCTTATGGAGTCGATACTCTATTCAGTTTTTGTTGTTGATATACCCAAGATTGTAGTCCATAATAAAAAGAAAAATTTACATACATATTGTGTTCTTTGTGTTCTTTGTGGTGATGGATTATTGATGATATATGTTGTTGTTATATATTGTTGATATATGTTCACATACAACTAGTTATAAATAACAGTAATGAGTGATGAGTAAATGGTGATTACTAACTAAGGAGTTTTGTGAAGAGAAGTTGAAAAAGAGCCCTACACTGATTCACCCCCCCTCTCAGTGTGGTCGTCGTTTCCAACACATTTCATACCCTTATTTAAAACCAATGATTCCACTCACTTTGAAAATTTGTTTTTTAAATAAATTGTTAGATTACATGGTGTACCTAGAAACATAGTTTCAGATAGTGACACATGATTTGTTGGCCATTTTTGGAGAACACTGTGGAAGAAGCTAGGAACCAATCTTAGTTTCATTTCATCCTATCATCCACAAATAGACGGACAGACTGAAGTCACCAAAATAAGCTTAGGAAACATATTAAGGAGTCTGGAAAGTGAGCATCCAAAACAGTGGGATCAATCCCTTCCACAAGTTGAATTTACGTAAAATGACTCACTAAATAGGAGCACTAGATTAAGTCCATTTAAAATTGTTTATGTGATGCATCCAAGAGGAGTTTTTGAGCTCAGATATTCAAGAAAGGAAGGGTTAAGGAGTGTTGATGGAGAAGGATTCGTTATAGCCATATATTCATTACATGAAGAGGTCAAAGGGAAGCTACAAGAGAGCAGTTACCAATATATAAAAAAAAATGACAGATCTAAAGAGAAGAGAGGCTATATTTGAAGAAGGAGACTTAGTGTTGGCACATCTATGAAAGGATACGTTCCCAAGACGAGAGTACAAAAATATCAAGTTAAAAAAAATTGGACCTTGCAAAATTTTGAGGAAAATCTTAGCCAATGCTGACGAGATTGAGCTACCAGTGGGCATTGGCATATCTCCCATATTTAATGTGGAAAATATGTAACATTATACAAAGAATGAAGCAGATCAAACAGCAAACAAAACTGACAATGGTAAGGACAAACCAATACAGTGGTTAAAACAATTACCTACAACAGAGAAATTAGAAATAGAAAAGATATTACATAAAAGAGTGGTGAAGAGAACAAGAGGCAAGCAGTACTATGAGTATCTGGTCAAATGGAGGAATCAATCGGTCGAGGATGCTACTTGGGTGATTGTTGCAATTATACAGAAAAGTGGTAGTACAGTGGAAGACCCAGTGGATAGGAGCCCTTGAATGCTTTCTGTTCTTTGGCAGTATGATGCAAGAGCATCGGAAAAAAATAATAATAAATAATAATAAAATAAAAAACCATTTTGATTTCTAGAACATCCAAAATGCAGTTACGAAGGAAGTGGGATTCCTAAAATTTGAATTTGATTGAATTAGGATATCAATAATGAGAGATTCAGTCTCTTTTTCAGTTTAATATCTAAGGTCATGTATTTAGTTAGTAAGTTATAAGAATAAGGATCAGTTCGATATTCACTTTAATTAGACTATGAGATCCTATCATAATGGATCTGGAACTAGTCGAATTTGTTTAAATGTCTAATTCAAAACCTTATGGCAGTGGGATTTTGGGGAAATATGAATATTTAATCCATTTTTATTTGAATATATGTTTTCATATCCCGAGTTAATTCCAGACCATGTGCTCCATGTAGTTGATTCATAAGTAAAATAATTTTTCATAATCCATAGAACTTGATCGTGTTTGTGACCTTCAGAATACAATTTTCCCCATTGAGATCATAATGTTGTAATTCCAGGAGGGATTTGTAAGAAGGCATGAATTATTTGTTGACTCTGTTAGCACTCTGTAAAAAAATTCGGCTAAATAGAAAAACGACAGAGGTAATTGTTTCAACCTACTTTAGAGCTGGGCACTAGCCTACTCAACTCAAAGAGGGCTCTTTCATGTCACTTGATATATCTATGGCAATCAGTGGCTAGATTTGGTTTTTTTGGGGGGAGGTTTATAAAGTTGTTGGCCAAGAAGAGGAGGGACACTCAGGGCTATGGAGTCAAAATTCTGAAAATGAATGAAAACATTGACTGGCCAATATAAATCTTCAGAGGATAAAGGCTAAATGCGGAAATGAATCTGAGTTGTAAATAATATTTGCAGGGTGTAAGAGGAAAGCGGGAAAACAAGTAACTGCATCAAAGCATTAATAAAATGAATTTTGAATTAGTTAGGAAGAAATACACACCGTTTAAATTGTTTCAGCCGAGAGCATCAAGGGATGAATTATGGGCTTTTAACTGTCCAATTTAAACAGAAGAAAATGTAAATGGAATTAAAGAACATCGGAAATACAAACAATGAAGGAAGACAAAACTCATATCATAGCTATTAGAATCTTTTCATAAAAAGTTCAAAAATGCTTCTGCATCTATATTCAATTCAGTCCCAGAAAAATTACAATAGAGTCCAGAACCACCAGAATTGTGCCCTTGCACTTCTGCCCACACTAATACACTCAGAACCTCTAACACTTATACAATTTGAGTTCCTTCAGTGTGCAACTRGTTACAATMACTGAAATGAAATGTTTCAGCTTCTAAAATGATTACAAATGACWGTTTTCAGAAGAAAAAATAAAACGTTTCATAATCCCTTCCTCTGCCACTTTCTCTTTGAAATGTCACTCATAATCTTTCAAATATAATTGCATTTATCCATATTCTCATTAAACATTTGGGAATAATATATTTGAAATAAAAATAATTCCCAAATATTTTCTATCCTGTAGAATTAAATTTCCATAATTTAATTCATGCCCATGGTTCTTTTAAAACCATGTCTTGTTTTTCCTAATTCACCATTTCACTGTAAAAAACATTTATTGTTACCATTTCACATGAAAAACATTTACTGTGTAATGTTTTTCCAATTTACGGTTTCACTGTGAAAAAACATTTACTGTGTGTTTTTTCCAATTTACCGTGTTTGGTAAAATACCTTTTATCTTCTTCTTTTACTCCTGTAAATCTTTGGATACAGAATTATCCAATTCTATCTTTCCATTTAAATATTTTTCATGGAAATAAACATTAATCTCTTTAATTTGTAAAACTTGAATCTTGCCTCTGTAAAACCTTTTCACCGTGAGGAGGAATTTCATTTATTAGAAATTCCATATTTGTTGTTGAAATGCACTCCTGAAAAAATATTGCACATTAAACATATAATAAATGGTGCATTTATTACATCGGGCCTTGGCTGGAGTGGTTTAATCCAAACTACCTTTACCTCCAATGTGCTCCACGTAAAAACACGTGTCCACCAAATAAACCATGGTAGTTTTCCCCGGCCCGCCTTCACATAATTAACCTCCTCATTACTTCAATCCCCAATATGTATGTGTGCCCTCCATCCCACTTTTGAATTTTCCACATTATAAATTGAGATTTGTGCCCGTGATTTGACGTGATTCCATAAATTAAATATTGGATTAAATATTAATATAAATATTTTAATATAAAAATATTTATATTAATAATAATAAACCCTTTTTCTATTTTCTAAGGACTTTGGGCTTATGAGGATTAACACATGACTTTGTGGATAGGATGAGGATACTTAATAAAAGGAATATTTTTTATTTTCAACGGGAATATGAAAATAAGGGTAAAAATGAATGAAGTGATGAAACTAAGGGATTTAGATAAGCGTTAAGGCTAGGTATAGGTTTGGGATATTCACCAAATGTTTTAACTCGTGGAGGATGTGACTATTTTGGATGATCAGTTGAGTGAAGGATTTAGGTGATGAGAGCTTGACGGAGCTAGTGAAAAAATTTGAAAGTTTGAGTGGAAAAATAGCACAAGGACAAGACGCTTTGCGAAAAATTAATACAAATTAGCAAGTGATAACATAAACTCCTATTGGGGATGTTATCCTCTTTGTGAGGTAGCAAAGAACAGTAGACCACGTGCCTGAATCATTGGGTTTCTCCCAAAACATGTATGTGTACCCTGCTCTAACCTGTCACCAGTGTCTGCTGAAAACCAAACTCTGCACACTCCTCTCAACTGGATACTGAACATTGAATACACCGCTAAAATCTAACTGTACACACTACTAGAAATCCAAACTGAAAAGTGCTTGACCAACAAGCTTATTTTCATACTCCTATCTACTCTAAAACTGTTGAAATTAATACTCAATCAAGTGATGCTAAAGTGCCAATGAAACCAATCAAGAAATTGGCTTCCCGATTTTTCTCCGATCACATTTTTCTTAAGCAAGCAGACAAATGTGAAAGATGGCAGCTGAAAACACAAGTTGAATCCAAAACCTGAACTTATGAATAAAACAAACTCCTCCTTCAATGATGACTGTAATAGGATGGCCACGAGATCTTGAAAACAATAGAAATTCATTTCTTCTTGATGAGCAAAAACAGGAAGAAAAGTCTTTTTCATAAGTGTTTGTTGCTCTTTCTCTATTTATTTTTTTTTTAGAACATTTTCAAATGAAATGGCAATAATAGGTTTGTCTACTTTCCCATTCATCTCAACAAAAACATTCATACATTCTTGAACATCTTCAAATGTGACAGCCATATTATGTGCATCCTCTTGTTCATCAAACAATTCTGATTTGGTTTCATTAAACTTCTAGAAATTTGCTTGAGGACTGTCATTTTGACTTTCAAATGAATGAATGGAAATAAGTTCATGCTCATAATCTTCTTGCAAATGTGAAAAGCTAACAGCATGCACTATTTCACAGTCTAGAGTTCCCATGGATGCATTTTCAAAACCATGGTTTTCAAATGAATCAAATAAAACTACTACCTCTTCATTATCTTTCTATATTTCTGATTGAAAAATGACATATGTTGTTTTGTTGCTTTCCTGAAGCTCTATGTCATTTGTTTGTTCATTGTTGGAAGTTTCCATAGATGTGGTTTCATAATCCTCATCCATGTCTAGGACACTTAGAATTTGAACAACCATATCATTCATAGGGGGAGAAATACAACCTTGAAACACTTTGTCTTGTTGAAAATCTTGTTGAATATCTTCATCAAGTTCAGGGAAAGGAAAATGACTTTCAGCAACAATTTCTTGATCAGCTTCACCTTTAACAAAAGGAGGGGATACTATTTTTTGTTGGGATGAATATTCATAAAGGGCTTCTATGATTTCATCATTCATACACTCTTTATCACCAAAAACATTTTTAAGGTACTTAATGAAATGTTCACAAAATTCACAACAATCTTCAAATACTAGGAATGAAGGATTAGATTCTCCATAATGTTTAAAGAATGTTATGTGGAAATCCTTAAGATAGTATAAGTTGCCTCGTTTTAAACCTTCATACCATAATCTTGCTTTCGCCTCTAGAGTAGCCATAAAAACTTTCATCAAACAATCCTCATGAAATTCAACCCCCAACTTACATATATGCATGTGAAATCTAATCAAGTGCAAGGCAACATCATTTCCTTTCCCATATTTGAATTTAGGCAAATATTTTTGCCAATTTATGTGAGGAATGTGATTTGGAAAGCCAAGAATATGATATCGATTCATTGGAGCATACCTTACAGATATTGAACTCATCTTCGGACAGTGGAGTCGCCAATGATGTTTTGGAAGCTGGATTCTGCATTGAGACTCGAGTCGCTAGTGAAAATTTAAATTTTTGGATTCTTCTACCAGTGGAATCACCTTCAAACTGATTTTTTGATGTGTGGAGTTACCAGAGCAAGAATACATCCAACATGTGCCTAAGTGTCTGCTTCTCTCAGACCTTAGAACTCAACCATGTCGTTCTTTCCCAGGGAAAAAAATTTAATTTCGTCACGGGCAACGACGCCAAAATGTTAGCACTCTGTAAATTATGTCTGGTTGAATAGACAAACAACATAGGTAATTGTTTCAACCTACTTTAGAGCTGGGCACTAGCCTGCTCAACTCATAGAGGGCTCTCTCATGTCACTTGATATAACTATGGCGATCGGTGGCTAGATTTAGTTTGTTTTGGGGGGTTTTTATAAAGTTGTTAGCCAAGAAGAAGAGGGACACTCAGGGCTATGGAGTCAAAATTTTGAAAATGAATGAAAACATTGACTGGCCAATAGAAATCTTCAAAGGATAAAGGCTAAATGAGGCAATGAATCTGAGTTGTAAATAATATTTACAGAGTGTAAGAGCAAAGGGGAAAAACAAGTAACTCCATCAGAGCATTAATAAAATGAATTATGAATTAGTTAGGAAAAAATACACACAATTTAAATTGTTTCAGCCGAGAGCATCAAGGGATGAATTCTGGGATTTTAACTATCCAATTTAAACAAATGAAATGTAAATGGAATTAAAGTGCACAGGAAATACAAACAATGAAGGAAGACAAAACTCATATCATAGCCATCAGAATTTTTTCATAAAAAGTTCAAAAATGCTTCTGCATTTGTATTCAATTCAGTCCTAGAAAAATTACAATAGAGTCCAGAACCACCAGAATTGTGCCCTTGCACTTATGTCCACACTAATACACTCAAAACCTCTAACACTTATACAATTCGAGTTCCTTCAGTGTGCAACTGGTTACAATAACTGAAATGAAACGTTTCAGCTTCTACAATGATTACAAATGACAGTTTACAGAAAGAAAACGTGTCATGATCCCTGCAGATTCCTATGATGCTCTAGCTCCTTCCTCTGCCACATTCTCTTTGAAATTTCACTTATAATCTTTCAAATATAATTACATTTATCCATATTCTCGTTAAACATTTGGGAATAATATATTTGAAATAAAAATAATTCCCAAATATTTTATATCCTGTAGAATTAAATTTCCATAATTTAATTCGTGTTCGTGGTTCTTTTGAAACCATGTCTTGTTTTTCCCAATTCACCATATCACTATAAAAAAACATTTAGCATTTATTGTTACCATTCACATGAAAAACATTTACTGTGTAATGTTTTTCCAATTTACAGTTTCACTATGAAAAAATATTTACTGTGTGTTTTTTTCAATTTACCGTCTTTGGTAAAATACCTTTTATCTTCTTCTTTTACTCCTGTAAATCTTTGGATAAAGAATTATCCAATTCTATCTTCCCATTTAAATATTTTTCATGGAAATAAACATTAATCTCTTTAATTTGTAAAACTTGAATCTTGCCTCCGTAAAACCTTTTCACAGTGAGGAGAAATTTCATTTATTAGAAATTCCATATTTGTTGTTGAAATGCACTCCTGGAAAAATGTCGCACATTAAACATATTATAAATGGTGCATTTATTACATCGGGCCTTGGCATGAGTGTTTTAATCCAAACTTATTTTACCTCCGATGTGCTCCACGTAAAAACACGTGTCCACCAAATAAACCACGGTAGTTTTCCCCGACCTGCCTTCACATAATTAACCTCCTCGTTACTTCAATCCCTGATATGTATATGCGCCCTCCATCCAACCTTTGACTTTTCCACATTATAAATTGAGATTCATGCCCATGATTTGACGTGATTCCATAAATTAAATATTGGATTAAATATTAATATAAATATTTTAATATAAAAATATTTATAATAATAATAATAAACCCTTTTTTCTATTTTCTAAGGACTTTAGGCTTATGAGGCTTAACACATGACTTTGTGGATAGGATGAGGGTACTTAATAAAAGGAATATTTTTTATTTTCAACGGGAATATGAAAATAAGTGTAAAAATGAATGAAGTGATGAAACTAAGGGATTTAGATAAGCGTTAACGCTAGGTATAGGTTTGGGATATTCACCAATTTTTTTAACTCATGGAGGACATGACTATTTTGGATGATCAATTGAGTGAAGGATTTAGGTGATGGGAGCTTGATGGAGCTGGTGAAAAAATTTGATAGTCTGAGTGGAAAAATAGCACAAGGACAAGACGCTTTGGGAAAAATTAATACAAGTTAGCAAGTGATAACAGACTCACAAAGAGATTGATTGCATAAAGTGTGAGAGAAGGGGAGCCTTTGCATTTTTGTCTTCTTGTGGATTAATTTTCTTCTAGCGCATTCTCTGAACCCATAGATTAGCACCTAGTGCTTGGAATGCCAAATATGGAAAAAAAATGTGTTGAAAGCATTGGTTTTGAGACATATCACACACAGCTTGATCTTGGTAAGGAAAATTTCCTAGAACTTTCGCGTTCAAGGATCAGGACAAAACACATAATTAGCATTCTCATCAATTAGGATCAGCAAAATGGCGGTATGCATTAATTTTTCTGGTCCCTATCAATTTTTATAGCGCTTTGGCATTCCGGTCATGTATTTATTTCCCTGTGATGCATATGAAATTTCAAAATTTTGATTCCCTTTATGATCCAGAATCGAATCGAGGAGGCTTCTCAAGTCCAGAAAAGGCTCAAAAATGAAATTTCTTGGAATTAGATGAAACAAATTCCTTTGCGACCTGCTCGTCGCGCTGATTCCGACCATATATTTACTTTGTATGTGAGAGTTATCGCACTCTGACCATTTTCCCAAACCCCTAAAAAGTCAACAGGTCAACTGGAAAAAGTCAATGATGATGTCATCATGACGTCCCACTGACTTCAGCAAAGTGACATGTGGCAACACAACAGCAGGGTGACTGGGCAGTGGCAGGGACCAATCCCACTTCACCAAGTGGCACATGGTGTACCAATACATCATTGACAAGTGGCATCGGTGAGGACCAATGAAAGGGTGCCACATGGCCCAGACATGGACTGTCACGTGGAACCCCATCACTAGTTGAATGGAAAAATTATTTTGGAGCTCATGGGGTTCGACCCCATGACCTATTGACAGAGAAAACACCTTGAGAAATGACCTTTGACCAATGCACCAATGTAGTGCTTGTAATTACAAACCCATTTGTAATTATTTAAAATGTATGTGTTATGTAAGGAGGGAGGAAAGGGGTTGGCACTAAGCCCCAGCTCGTGATTTTTGTTGTTGCATATAAACACAGGGGCGCAAGTTTCATATACCTAACCACCAACGTGGGGCCATGTACTATTAAACAAAAAGGGCGCTAATAAATGGGGCATAACCATAGCACCTGCCGCCATAAAACTTGAGAGATGGAACCATCTGTTAGACGCACCGTTTGGGGACTTGATCCTATCATTAATCGCCATATGACCCAATTTTCGGGCCAGAGACCAGCGCATAGCCCTTTGGGCTGGCGCTTGGCCATATGTAGTTTGCATGTGACCGAGAAATGGGGGGAGCGCGCTGGGTATAAGGGGCTTAGCCAAAATTTATATGAAAAGTGGGTTATTTACTTTGGGTTATGGATTTTTAATTGATTTTTGTCCTGTTAATGGAGGGTTTTGCCCATTATTGGGGGACATTGGGCCCTTTTTTAGGCCAGATCTTGGGGGGAAGTTGGGAGATGATAACCAACCCCATATCTATATAAATTAGGCCTTCTTGAGGCCATGAAAAAAATTTAGAGTAGTTTTATGTTGAAGAAAGACAAGCCAAATCCATTTGTATGCAGGGAAGTTGTTGAGGAGCACACCTTTGCGGGCCATTTATGGGAGCTCTGGTCATCCATTTCGAGTGTCGTTTCTTCTGTTGGGTTCTTAAGATCTGGGACAACAAGACCAGATCATTGTTGTAACATTTTGGCACTGTTGTGATGTACTTATTTCACTTTGAACAAAAATAAGAAAGCCTCACCCACTGAGACAAAGGCCCGCAGACGTAGGCGAGATTGTTGAACTCCGTTATCACATTTGTGTTATGGTTTGTTGTTGTTTATTGCTTCATTTCAGTTATGTACATGTTTATATGGCTATGATATATTCTCATATCTTCTTCCTCTTTCATTAAGCATCCTTAATTGGTTAATGAACACATGCATAATAACTCAACCATAGTCATGTAAAAGATATTTTCGGATCACTTTACCAGTTATCCAACAATCGATTTTTATGTTAAAACCTCAACAATTAATTAAGGAATGGAAAGAATATGAATACAAAGACAAAGTATTAGGTTGAGGATTTTTGAAGTGTTATGGGTTAAGTGCAAAAATTGTTTAAGTGGTTTCTTTGCTGAATAGAAGAAGAGACTCCCAATCAATATTCTTATTTGAGGAACGGGTGGAGCTATAAGATTGCATGAGTGGGAAATTGTTTATTTCACATACACCACAAGGTTTCAACTTATTAAATGTGCTAATCACAATTTGAGCCCTAGGATTTATTTTCCTAAAATTTTTGAACAACTAAGCGTAAGTTCTTTTCAATATATGTTTTGCAAGAGCTTCATGCATGCCTCAAGATACTCGTCGATGTACAACATGCTTCTCAATTGGTATAACACAATATTTTGATTCCCAAATTCTATAACCTTCTCTTGAACACCTTATACAAGTTTGTCGCAATAGGGATGCCTGCAAATAATATCCCAATAAGCAAT
This sequence comes from Picea engelmannii, assembly GCA_009831015.1. NCBI lineage: Eukaryota > Viridiplantae > Streptophyta > Pinopsida > Pinales > Pinaceae > Picea > Picea engelmannii. The sequence continues at coordinate 11,756 of ML803435.1, read as the reverse complement.
TTCACTGGTTTGGTCAAATCAAACCCTAAATTTGTTATAACTTGGAAGTGTTCTTTTGGAAATTCTTAATAATTTTGACATTTTTGTCACCAATTGATTTATCGATGCTTTGAAACCACCTACAATTTTTGAAGTGATTTCTCTATTAGTGGCCTTTATATCATATGTTTTTGCCTTTCCAAATGTGATAAAGGCCCTAGCTATGTTTTTTGATATATTTAATGTGACCTTCAATCAGAAAATTTAACACCCAATATTTCCCTTGAATCTCTTAAAGTTTTAGCTTTAACAAACCATGTAGTATTTGAGCTTGTATCATTATTAATTTATTTTCAAAAAACCATTGAAATATGTTATTCACGTGAAAGCACATTGTGTGATTAGAAATCATATAACTGTGAAATATATATATATATAAGGTGGTTGCTTCGTAGCGAATCGGCATAATCATTTTTTTTACAAAAATTGGTTCGTGGCTAAGAGAGTCCTTGATTGCTATCCTACTGACAAACATACCAAATTCCTTTTTATACATCTATGCAGTCATGATGCACGTTACTTTAATAAACTGGCCAAGCAAAAAGGCAGATTTGTATTACATGTATTAAAGGGTTGATTCATTGTTTGGTTCCTCCTGAACTTCATCTTGGATTGGGTCATTTTCTTCGACTTCCATAGGCTCCACAACCCGTCCTCCTTGTTCTTCACATGAGTTTTTGGTGTGAGATATTTTTGAAGCCTGATTGTTTGAAGTAGATTGAGATTGTTGTGGCATCACCATTGCCCTTAACTGTTGACATTCCTATTCCAAATTATCCATGCGTTGAAGGAGTGTTGCAACCATCATTCCAAGTGAACTTGTCCTATATCTCTAATGTTCTAAATTTTCCATGCGTTGAAGGAGTCATGCTATCACTCATGTTCTAAATTGTCCATGCATTGAAGGAGTCTTGCTACAATCTGATCAATTGCACTTACCTTGCCCATGACTTTCCAAAAATTCATGTTATTGCAATCAATCATATCTTCATGTCTATGTAGAATGCACTTGATGTCATTCTAGGAGTGATCAATAGTGTGGTGGGATGGATGCCCAAGACTATCAATTTTTTCCCAATAGAGACCCCAGAATCCAAAACCCTGAAAAGGGAAAATAGAGAACCACAACTTACCAATAGGTGACCCACCTAAAGGCTTTAAACAGACTCAGTACATACAATTCTTCTGCATAGACTATTTATTGAGTTGCACCATTAGAAATTTATGTCACCATTCCCAGACCCATAGGCATAATCTTTCCCATAATTGATAAAAACAAAAGCAATGGAAGGGCGTTCAAATTTAATAGTCAGCAGAACATAACACCCACTAACTTGTTTATAGGACAAATAAAAAAGGAAAATGTCTCTTTGGATATTAACAAAAATAGCATAGAGACTGGTGTCAATTCTATTCCTACATAAAGCTCAGATTTTGAAACCCCGAAGAAGAGACACTTGATACCTTCCAACAACCAATCCAGAATTATTTGATCTAGAGTGATAATGGGAACAAAACGGGGACAAACAGGAAAACTACCCACACAAGTCCAAAATAAAATATTGATGACTAGGATAATCCCAGGAAAAACAATCTCACTACAAAAAATATTATTCGAGTTATACTGCAAGAAAACTATTTCACTCTTCCATGATCCATTAGCATTATTTGTTCCAGAAGAAATTGTGTCATTATTGATTTATTTTCAAAAAACCATTGAAATATGTTATTCACATGCAAGCACATTGTGTGATTAGAAATCATATAACTGTGAATTTTTTTTTTAAAACCGAATTGTCTCATGGCTAAGAGAGTCCTCGACTGCTATCCTACAGACAAACCTACTAAATTATTTTTTATACATATGTGCAGTCATGCTGCAAATTACTTTAATAAATTGGCCAAGAAAAAAAACACATTTGTATTACATGTATTAAAGTGTTGATTCATTTCTTGGTTCCTCCTAAACTTCATCTTGGCGTGGTTCATTTTCTTCTAATTCCATAGGCTCCACAACCCATCCTCCTTGTTCTTCACTTGAGTTTTTAGTGTGAGATGTTGTCGAAGCCTGATTGTTTGAAGTAGATTGAGATTGGTGTGGCATCACCATTTCCCTTAACTAATGTCATTCCTATTCTAGTAATAAATTGATGAACTCTGAAATAAAATGATCAATTGCTCACAAAGAATAATGCAGATAAACAATTCACATTTAAATAAATTTGAATCTGTAAAAACAAAATCAAGTCAAATTAAATTTATCCATTCACAAGCTTAGTGCATGCAGTCCAAATTTCCAACCATGATGAATATATCACATAATTGTCTCTTAAATTTTCAGTTATGAAAATTTACGTTTAAAAAAAATGTAATTGAAGACTAGATTTCTTCTTCCTGAATAATATATACAATAAAATTTATCCCAACAAAATTATTGCCACCGAATAGAGTTGAAATGCATGTCGAAGACTTGCGTCAAAATCACCAGATACGGTGTCAACTTCCCAAGCTTTAGCAATCATCACCAAAGATTCTCGATCATCGATTAGACCCATTGGTTACCACCCTACCAATACCTATGGGTACTCTCCTTCTCTAAGGTCCCCCGAGCCACAATAGGACTGTATAGGTACCAACCTCTAGCCAAAATAATTGGTGCTCAATCTTGCAAGCTCTCGGGTTCCCACCTCCAAGAATACACCAATGTATAAACTAGGAAGATTTCCACTTTCTCTCTCATGCTCAAGTTTATTGCTTAGAGCTCTAGCCAAGATGATGAAAAGAAGGGGAGAGAGCAGTGCTACTAATTTGGAAAAATTATGTTGGTATTTCATTCACCAAATGGGAAATCCAAGGATTGCTTATACATGTTTCTACCCATTTTATGAAGTTGTTATTGAACCCAAATCGCTCCATAACCTAGAAAAAAAAATATTCATGCCCGACACAGTGAAAAGCATTAGTCATATCTAACTTTATAACCATACCTTTACCTTTGTCTTTGACACTTGAATGTATTGCTTCATGTACTAGCACTATGTTTTCCATTACTTGTTGATCATGCATAAAGCCTCATTGATTGGATGAGATTATATTGGGAAGGATTTTCTTTAACCAGGAGGCAATGACTTTAGTGAGAATTTTGTTAGAGGAATTGTGCAAGGACATAGGTCGGAATCTAGAGAAAGAGGTAGGATTAATTTCTTTATGGATCGGGGATAAAAAGGAGGAATTAGTATTTCCTCCAAGTCTTGGGGAATGTTGGGAATAGTGGAGCATTCTCTTAATATCAGACTTTCTTAAGTTCCAAAAAAAGAGGTAAAAGGATATAGAGAATCCATATGGTCTTGGAGCCTTATCTGGCTCCAGACTCCATATGGATGCAAAAATTTATGCATCAGAAATGGGGCGATTAAGGTCCAAATTTTCTTCATTTGAAACCATTACAGGGATCCATTCAAGCATGGAAGTTATATTTCATTGATCTACTTCTTCTTTACGTGTATAGAAATCTGCAAAGTGGTTCTTAGCAGCCTTCTTGATGTCTTCAAATTCAGACACAATAGACCCATCTTCAAAAGTAATATTCACCACAATATTTCTAGATTGTCTAAATTTTTCTTGATTATGAAAAAAATGGTATTTTTATCCCCAGACTTGAGCCAAAGAATGTGGGATTTTAGACGCCAATACTCTTCTTTCCTTCTCAAGGCATTCTGATATTGACACTGTAGGTTGAGCTCTTTTTTTTGCAATTGGACAGTGATTTCTTTATCCTCTATTTTTTTTTTGTAATCTCTCAAGTTTCCCTTTAATTTATTCGTTTTTATCAAACGGTGATATAAAGGAGGATTTTTCCCACCATTTGAGGGATTTCTTGACTAGCATAAGTTTTTGTTCCTAGATAAAAACTAGTGTACCTAGTATCCATGTTTTCCAAGTAGCTTCCACAAGTTCCATGGAATCTTAATGATTGAGCCATAAAGGGTTGAATCGAAAAGGAAGAGGGCCATATTTCGGTAGAGCTTGTAGATGGAGAGAAATGGCCTTGTGGTATTATATAAAGGAGCGAAGAATATATGATTTTAAGGTAGTATTTTGATGAAGGAAGTTGTTATGGACTATAAATTTGTCCAACCTTGCTACAATGTTCCCTGGCCCAACTCCCATGCTCGTCCAAGTGAACTTCCCTCGATGTGGGGGAATATCCAGGAAATCCCAGTATACAATGAGTTCTTCTAATTTATCA
>ML803434.1:109045-143571 GCA_009831015.1 Picea engelmannii | reverse complement strand
TATGGCCACCGAAGATACAATATGGATCCATACTTCTATGACATGAACTAATATTAGCCATGCAAAATACACAGTAAAGATACAAGATGATAAAACATAGTCGCAAACCAATACAACATGGATCTATGTGACAACATAAGTATCAACATGCTCATATGAATTCCTTCACATCCTGGGTAAGGAAGAAATCAAAATGAATACTCAACCAAAGATCTTCGTCTCAATCTCGATGTGGTACAAATCTAACGATGTGAATATATGTTTTGATGTTGAACACGGTAGAAACCACTTGATTACCAATCATTGCGGCAGACCATTAACAAGTGTGAGGGAAATCACCAATGATGTCAATGACTCCCAAGGTACCCTAGTACATTCCAAAAAATGTGAATAAATGAGAAGAGATTGAACATTCGGGGAATCATTCGATCAGAGGTCAATGATGTAAACCTATTGTCGGAAGCGAGGAGGCTTTCCATTGAGGCATGCAAGTCCCAAGGTAATAATTGGTTTCTAAGTCTAATTCTCATATGATGTGTTGAAGTAGATAGGAAAAGACTCATCGAAGGAGGGCCTTGATGTATCCCCCATAATCGAAAAAAAAATGACATAGGAAAGTGATAAAATATAGAAGATGAACACAAACTGACACAGGTATGGAAAATGGTATTTTTGTAGATGGTTGACACTTGAGGTGGATACATCCCTTGAATGATGAGGAATGACATGAGACTTGGTATCATATACATAGAGTGGATCAAAACATAATGCAACGAGTGTTGAGGCATTCTTTGGATGGTTCAAATGAGTGGAAAGACTCATAGGATTGGTTCAATGCATAGCTTTAGTGGATTATCCAAGTGCTCAGTGTGAAGGTTAAAGCAAGTGTTTTGTTCAAGGGTGACTGTAATATTTGTTTGCAAAAGTTTCAAGAAACTCAACCCACTTCCTTCAGTTTTTCCCCCATGCAAATAGATGAGTACCTATTTTTAATTTAACGAGCTCGAGGAACATAACACATGCTCGATATAACTCACCTTCAGTAAGTTATTCTTCCTTTGTTTAACGAACTAGAAGAATTAAGGGTTCATCCACATATGGGTCCTTCAATGTGTATTTTAATGAGTCCAGAGAAGGAAAACTCAATAGTTTTTCATATTTAGAGAGTCTGAAAAGAAATTAAAGGTGACTCCAAGGTTGTCCTTTTTCATAATTTTAGTCTTCGAGGTACAAAAAAGAGATAAACTATTACTTAGAATACGTCCTTTCGTACCTTTTAATTAGTGTGAAAAGAATCAATATCACTCAACAATCTTTTCATGTTTAGAGAGTCTTAAAAGAGCTTAAAGGAGAACCCACGGGGTTACTTTTTCATATAACCTTTAAGAGTTCAAAAAAGTGATATCAGTATACTTGGTTACATTCTCATGTATTTGTGAGTGCGAGAAAGAATAAATACTAAGCTCATTGGTGTTACAATTTCATCGAAAAAACTCTCCTCAAATTCTTGTAAAATCAAGTTGTTATGGGAAAAAGACATTAGTAATTTCTCGAAAAATAACAAGAAACCAAAAACTAGACTTTATAATAAGGAGAAATGACCAAATTGAACATATTAAATATCAAACTAGGTCAAAAAATAATTTTTACCTTTGTTTTTACTATTCTCCTCTGGTATTTGGATCTTTGTCTCTTTTGGAGCATTTTTCAAGTGTTGATTGTGGGGGTTGTGGGAAATTTTTTTCAAAACCGTCTGGACCAGGTTGGTTGTTTCCTTCTCCATATCCTTTTTATTGCATTTTATCCTTTAGTTTAGGTGTTCTAGGCTCCTTGGGAAGCCCTAGAGTGTCGAACTGGAAGGATGCTCCCTTAAGGCATCGAGGGGAGGATTGATCGCAATTTCAATGCCCTGATGTGCATGTTAAGGGAGCGCTAGCTCTCTGTTATTTTCTTTGAGGAAACACTAGGCACATGACTCAATTTTTTTTTTTTTTTAGGCTAAAAAGAGGAAATTTATTTCATTGAGGGTTTATCTAATGATGATTAATTGATGTATTTGCAGGTTTCATCCATAGCAACCATGATTGAGTGGAAATAAAGTGAGCACAAGTTTTATGACATCCCATCCCTTCAAGACCCTCAAGCGAGGGAGAATTTACTCAAATGTTGTTGAACACACCAACCACTCTTAGAGGGGGGGTGAATGAGTGTGGGGCTCTTTCTCCCAAAACTTTCCCTTTCACAAAACTCCTTAGTTAGCAATCACCATTTACTCATTTGTTATTTTTGTCATTTATAATCATTTAAATGTGAACATGCATCAACAACATTTATCAGCTACATATATCATCAATAAACCATCACCATAAGGAACACAAAGAACACAATATGTATGTTCAATTTTCCTTTTATTACGAACTACAGTCCTTGGATTACTAGAAACAACTGAATAGAGTACAACTGTACAAAATCACCATCTCTATAATGCAAGACTCATCTTACACCCTCAGCACCAACTGAGATGATGCAACAATCCTCAATATATATCAATCAGTCAATAGGTACACAGCCTGTCGGTAGTGCCTCACACGTATGTACGCGCCCTACCAGTAGTACAACTAGTGTATGTATGTGGCTAGTCTATACTATAGCCTGCATATCACATCTGAGTACTTAGGGTTTTTTTTTCAAGATGAATTCATATCTTCTTCAACCTTTAATAGCATTATATTTTGTCTTTCACTTTCCAATCTGACCGATAACCAATCACAACACATCGAAGATCTCCAACAACTTACTCATGCTCCTCAACCATACAATATGAATGCTACTCAATCATGTATAATAAATAATCATATTATGGAAATCATATTAGTACTAAATCATAAGAGTGTTTCTCACTCTCTCAACCAACACAAACTGCTTCACAACAGACATACCAACAATTCCTTATGCATTCACTACACAAAAAGCAAGAGTATCCATGAAAACAATAATGTAACCATACCATAGTTTTTATGGAAGATCTGAGCCCATGGAATGTAGATATGGAACCTACTTCAATCTTTAAGAGACTGGTACCAGCTCACACACAAGTCTTCATGACTTCATCCATTGTATGCACCATGTCCTCATTAAGCCTGCATATGTACGTGCCCGAGCTCACTACAACCCCCGTACACCTCAAAAGATAGGGTTTATGAACTTCCAAATTTTTTTTCGTCATGATCTTAGACTTATCGAAACTTTGATGCATCCATGAGATCCTCCATACACACTCTCTCTCAGAATAGATCTTCAATACATGCTCAAGAGATAATTTTCACAAGAGACCCTTGCCTCTTATTTATACTCTCCAAGTAGCTTCCTTAGAAGCATATTATAGGTCACTTAACCCATTTCTAGGTCACTTAACCTATTTTCCTCATTTTAGGGTTAACCACTTTCCATAATTAGAAAGTTCTCCATTACTTTATCATTTAAATATTCCTCCTTGACTTTGTCACCTCACTTTATCATTTAAATAATATTCTTTGATTTTGTCACTTCACTTTATTATTTAAATAATCCTTTTTGACTTTCCCATTTTATTTTATCATTTAAATAATAATTTCTTCTTTGCAATCTCTTTGACTTCTTTGACCTTTTGGGGCTTCAAGCCTACATATGAGGGTCCTCCAACTTCGTAAGGCCATAACTCTCAAACCATGAGGATTTATGTGACATTCCACATACCACGGGAAACGACATGACAAACACTATCCATCTAGGATAGTTTCATTGACAAATTCACTTATCTGCATCTCATTATTCCACTTTTAAACATGGGTTATCCAACCATTTTTCTAGGATAACTCAACCATAAAGCATCTTCCCATGAGGGCTTTCACCAAAAGGGGACCACTTTGGAGTTCATCCATTTGTACACCTTATCAACTATGATAATACAATAATGAGTCATCTTTACATCAATCCAACTATGCATCATATATCAAAGAAACCACATCGATCCATCTTCATCTTTGCATTATGTATCAATGAAAACTCATTGATCCATCTTCATCTATGCATCATATCAATGAATATGATTGACATTAAATTACTCACATGAAGGATTATACATATTGTATTTGACATCAATAATCAATGAATCAATCCTTTGGCATCAATCAATCACTTGACATCAATCAATGACTTGAAATTGATCCTTTGACATCAATCAATCGAACCTTTGGCATCAATGACAGCATGATCCAACAATCTCCCCCTTTGGAATTAATGGAAATACCAATAATGATGTCAACACCAATCATTGATGTCAACATGTAGACAAGGCATTTCTCTACATCAATAGTCATCAATCACATCAATGTGACTATCTCTCCCCCTTTGACACCAATGGAAAAGGGTAGTTATCTCCTTGGGGATTCTTCCCCTTCCTGAATTCTCCTTGGGGATTCTCCCCCTACTTTAATGCCTTTGATATTCCTCTAGATAATATCTCCCCTTTTGAACAAGGGATATCACTTTGATGCAATAATGAAACCATATCACTCATTCTCATGACTCTGTCCTCTGCATCTCTCTGACCTTTTATCCCCCTGGAATCATGCCTCTATCCTCTTCATCTGATATAGGTCTCTTTCCTCCTATAATCATGGGAATAAGAATGACTACCCCTATGGGTATGTCTTCCCCTCTCTTCTCTGCAGTATGAACAATAGGATACCACTGCAATATGCTTCTGCTGCAAATCCTACTACTCAACTGGATCATTGAACAACCACTCTTTCTATGACGATCCTTGGAGTTGTCCATGCATCAAACTCGTTCCATACCATACATCATGAAGCAAAAGATATGTCAACAATGAAATAGAGAATCATGAAAAACATCATCCAAGTACATCATGTACCAAATTGTGTGTCAACCATGCACAACACCCATGTGCATAAATCATGTATATCAACACCATACAAAGTGCCAAAATATATCATCAATGGAGTTTATAAACCATATGCCTCTAACAACATGCCAACCATGTGAATCTACGAATATGCCAACCATGTGCATCTACCAACATGCCAAACAAGGGCCATATCACTCATGATATGTCTCCACCATGAACCAAGTATCACAATCATGTATCTCAATCAATAAAGTGTCTCATCATATCATCCAATACATCATGTACCAAAGTATGTGCAAATCAAGTAATACCAATGGTGTACTTTTAGCCATGTACTTATCATCCAAACACATATCATCTATGAGCGTACCAAACATGCACATCGACATGTATCACCACTTGTACCAAGCAAGTACATCAACCATGCACCAATACCAAAACAAGATGAATCCTCATACATGTATGCCAAATCCACCATAAAACATGTGCCAATCAAACTACTAGTAGGTGCCTCTACCAAGTGTACTAGTAGTGTATCAATCATGCATCAACTATAGATCAAGTCATGACTCAACATGATTACCTTGTCAACTACATGTCCCAATATGTAGTCGAACCATATTCCAAATGAATGCATCAAGTTGTCCATCAAGTAAGCTTCCAATACATCATAAGATATATCAATGAAGCTCAAAATATGTACCATCCATGTACCCCAACATATCAGCCTCAATCCTCCATTCACTACAATAAATACTAAGCATCCAACAATACATGTACTAGTATTGTGCTTCAATAGATTAATTACATTTCTAGCTAGTATCATCAAGATATATCACATAACCAAGGTACCATAACTTCACTATCATAACCAACATTGTTCTTCAATAGAAAATGCCTCAATCCATACTCATGGGTTGGTGCCATGCATCCAAGATAACCTTTCATTATATATCATCACCATACATAATCCAATATGTAATAATGAAAACCTGCAGCAAATAATGTCAGAACTTGCAAACAAATATTTCATACCCTACAATATAGAGTTATACAATCACATCAAGATGCAACCCATTTGCATAGCCTTTTTCCCAAGGCTTTACCACATATACATAGCCTGCTGCACAAACAACTTGCATATGTATGCAACCTATTCCAGGTCAGCCTGCGTATGTACGTGACTATTACCACTGTAACCCACATATCCTTCAGTAGATGACACACTTGAGCTTCCCTTAAGGCTTCCATTCTGATTTGGTTGTTCAGTCTTCTTCACCCACTTCTAATGGTGTCCTTTCTTATCAGAACTTGAGCTTCAAGCTTCCATTTTTTTAAACATGTCTCCCTTCCTTACTTCATTCCTTCTTGTAGTCATGCTATAGGAAGTCCTCATCATGGAATTTCTTCTTGTGTTCCAACAATCTTGGGATTTGTGGTCAAATCCACTACAGTTATAGCTTCTCATGATGTGACAATGAACAATAATTTGTCCTGTTTGATCACATCTCCAACACCATGGTGTTATGAAATCTTACAGTATTCCTCCTTGCATAAGATTTGCATTCCAAAGATTTTTTACCATATTCATTACATGAATAACATTGACCATGAAAATCACTTTTATACCTTTTCTTTGGTGTCCATACCTTTTGAGGTGTAAATATGGCTTCTTGATGTCTTCCTTGCTTTGTTCTTTTGAATTTTTCATTTCCTTGTGTAGATGGTTTACTTCCAATATTTTCTTCATCCTTTGAGAGTGAGGAACTTACCTCATGCTTCTTTGAGGTGCTTTCTTCAACATTTGTAGCTTCTCTCTTGTATCCAAGACCTAATTTATCATTTGGTGATCTTTAACTTTCCAAGATCTCATTCAAGATTGTTGAGCTATTCAAGAATTTGTTTGAATTATCAACAATTTCAACTTCTACCTTATGACATGACTCTTCCTTTTCATTTACTTGATTCTTCAATAGTTCCTCTACCCTTTTGGCTTCTTCAATTTGGCTCTTGAGATGGACAATAATTTCAAGACTTTTGCTAATCTCATCATCTACCTTCTTATCTTCTTTTTCATTCTTTAGTCTTGTGATCTATTCTTCCTTTTCTTCTAATTGAGTCTTTTTACTCTCTTTTTGTTCTTTGATCATTTTCTTTAACTTCAAGATGTGCCTTTGACTCTTCTTAAGAAATTTTTTAGTGTTATCTGAAAGATAGCTATAGTCTATATAATAATGGTCATTTTTGTATTCATATAGACCCATTTCAACTTTCTCTTTAAGCTCCGATAGTTTTTCTTCTACTTCTTCCATGGGATAACAATCAATTGATTCTATACAAACTATTTCTAGATTTTCTTCTTCACTTGTAGAGAAATATTCAACATCATCACATTTTGAATTATTGCAATCAAGGGTTTGTGAAGATTCTTTACCTTCATTTGAAATGTCTTCAAGGTATTCCTTTTTGCCAACATCATCACATGATTATTTTCCTTCATTTGAAATGTCTTCAAGATCTTCCTTTTTGCCAACATCGTCAAATTTATAAATAATGCAATCAAGAGTTTTTGGAGATTCTTTACCTTCATTGTTCTTGATGGAATTGTCTTCAAGATCTTCCTCCTTGCTTTGGTATGTCTCCTCTAGATTTAGCCATATATCCTTGGCGGTATTGCATTGTCCCATGCTTTCTTTGATATCACTTTAGAGTCTAGTAAGAATGGTCTTGAGAGCCAATGAATCATTCTTCTTTTCTTTCATCTGAGATGCAAAATTTGACTTGTTCTTCAAAGGAACTGATCCACCAATAGCTACCTTCCAAATACCCTCTCCCATTTCCTTCAAGTGCACTTTCATTTCTATTATCCATGTAGAATAATTTTCCTCATAAAGGATTGGAACTTCATTATCCATTTGTGTGTCTATAGATCGCCTCCAAGCTTGTTAATATTTATAGTGAAGGCCTACTATGATACCAATTGTTGGACACATCGACCACACTTAGAGGGGGGGTGAATGAGTCTGGGGATATTTTTCCCAAAACTTTCCCTTTCACAAAACTCCTTAGTTATCAATCACCATTTACTCATTTTTTATTGTTTTCATTTATAATCAATTAAATGTGAACATGCATCAACAACATATATAATCAATAAACCATCACCACAAGGAACACAAAGAACACAAGATGTATGTACAATTTTCTTTTTATTACGGACTACAATCCTTGGATTATCAACAACAACTGAATATAGTACAACTCTCAAAGAGCACCAAATCTATAATGCAATACTCATATTACACCCTCAACACCAACTAATATGAGGCAACAATCTTCAATAGATATCAATCTGTCAACATGTACGTGACCTGTCAGTAGTGAAACATGCGTATGTAGACACATTACTAGTAGTGCAATCATATCAATATTGAATCATAAGAGTGATGCTCACTCTATCAACCAACACAAACCACATCACAACAACCATACCAAGAATGCCTTAAGCATTTAGTACACAACAAGCAAAAGTATCCATCAAGACAATAATGTAACCATACTAGATTTTCTATGAAAGATCTGAGCCCATAGAATGCATATCTGGAAACTTCTTCAGTCTTCAAGAGCCTGGTACCAGCTCACACATAAGTCCTCATGACTTTATCCACTATACACACCCTGTCCTCATTCATCCAATGTATGTACGATCTTGGGCTCACTACAACATGCGTACACCTCAAAAACAAGGGTTTCTTAACTTCTGAAATGTTTTCCATCGTGATCTCAAAATTATAGAAACTTTGATGCATCCATGAGATCCTCCATACACACTCTCTCTTAGAATAGATCTTCAATACATGCTCAAGAGATACTTTTCACAAGAGACCCTTGCCTCTTATTTATACTCTCCAAGTAGCTTCCTTAGAAGCATCTTCTAGGTCACTTAACCCATTTCTAGGTCGCTTAACCTATTTTCCTCATTTTAGGGTTAACCACTTTCCATAATTAGAAAGTTCTCCATTACTTTATCATTTAAATATTCCTCCTTGACTTTGTCACCTCACTTTATCATTTAAATAATCCTTCTTGACTTTGTCACTCTACTTTATCATTTAAATAATAATTTCTTCTTTGCAAACTCTTTGACTTCTTTTATCTTTTGGGGCTTCAAGCCTACATATGAGGGTCCTCCAACTTTGTAAGGCCATAACTCTCAAACCATGAGGACTTATGTGACATTCCACATACCACCGGAAATGGCATGACAAGCACTATCCATTTAGGATAGTTTCATTGACAAATTCACTAATCTTCATCTCATTATTCCACTTTTAAACATGGGTTATCCAACCATTCTTCTAGGATAACTCAACCGTAAAGCGTCTTCCCATGAGATATTTCACCATAAGGGGGCCACTTTGGAGTTCATCCATTTGTACACATTATCAACCATGATAAGACAATAATGAGTCATATTTACATCAATCCAAGTATGCATCATATATCGAAGAAACCACATCAATCCATCTTCATCTTTGCATTATGTATCAATGATAACTCATTGATACATCTTCATCTATGCATCATATCAATGAATACGATTGACATCAAATTACTCACATGAAGGATTATACATATTATATTTGACATCAATCATCAATCAATCAATCACTTGACATCAATCAATGACTTGACATCAATCCTTTGACATCAATCAATCAAACCTTTTGCATCAATGACAACATGATCCAACAATCTCCCCCTTTGGCATTGATGCTAATACCAACATTGATGTCAACACCAATCATTGATGTCAACATGTAGACAAGGCATTTCTCTACATCAATAGTCATCAATCACATCAATGCGACTATCTCTCCCACTTTGACATCAATGGAAAATGGTAGTTCTCTCCTTGGGGATGCTCTCCTTGCCTGAATTCTCCTTGGGGCTGTTGCCCCTGCTTGAATGCCTTTAATCTTCCTCTGAATAATCTCTCGCCTTTTCAACAAGGGATATCACTCTGATTCAATACTAAAATCATATCACTCATGCTCATGCCTCTATCCTCTGCATCTATGTGACCTTTTCTCCCAACAAAGATGCCAACATTGGGGTGTCGTGGGGATGCATAGGTGGGATCTTGTTAGCCTCTTTCTCATATACAATCATTAAGTCTTAGTATACCACCTTTGTATATTTTACATACTAGGATATAATTTTTATCCTAAGTATGTTTCTAGATTCCTATATTGTCTCCTCCTACCTTATCTCCTGATGAGGTTTCAATGTGAGAACAATTGAGGTGGTTTCATTATTGTATTATATATTTGTATCATTAAGGTGAATACAATGTTGAAAATTATGGCTTGAGGCCTTTTCCGCCAATCTTCTTGTCCTAATATTATTATGATCAATTGCTTCACAGCTGAGAAAAACATTATAGTGGGAGGACTGTGGGAGGTGGAGCGAAACCTCCATGGATTGAATATGGGTGTTCCTCCCTTGAGGAGGTGAGACATGCCTTTATATATTTAGTGGCATACAATTCGGGTCTCTGAAGGCCTCAATCTTTTGTTATGACAGGTGACACGAGAGATAGTGTGTTATACTGAGCAGAACATGATACATGAGAACGATTAGAGTCCTCAATCATTTTGTAGTCTTTATGATGAAACTATGGGAATGAAAGCCCATGATTTGCCTCGTTATGTATTTTTGTATGATGTATTTCAAAAAACAATTCTATCAAGAATATATATATATATATATATATATATATATATATATATATAAACGAGTTTTGCAATGGCTACCTATGTTGTATTTTTGTTTTATGTGATGTTTTTATACATATGATTTATGTTTCAAATGTTTATCTCTGTGAAATATACCAATCCAGCATGTAATTCGCTAACGAATCCACGATCGTTTTGAGTTCTCTTGATGTGTGTCTGTACTCAATAAATTCAAAATATCTTTCAAGGCGACGAACCCTCAGATGGAGATGTAGTAAAGTTGAGTTGTGAACGACGTACTCACGATTTAGTTGACAAACCATGAGTTGGTAGTTGAGGTTGATAATCAATTGAGATATACCTAGAGAGGAGGCTTTAGTTAAGAGTCCAATGACGATGTGATACTCTACAACATTATTCATTGTAGATCTGAGGAAAATCCCTCTTGAAATCATTGAATCTCTAGAGTGGTATATGACCCAAGCTGCAGAAGCGATGTTCTAGATATGTCGACTAGCGCCATCCTAAAAAATGAAATAGATGGGAAATGATGATTTCATCTATGCATTCAATCACAAGAAAAAGTATAAGAATGTGAGACAAAAATTGTGCATGCAAAAGAAAATACACACCAAATCAAAAGTATATAGTGAAGTAATGTATAAAGAACACACGCGAGATATTCTAGGCATAATAATTCTCAAGGTAAATCCCATTTCAAGGCTCACCGAGAGATATTCCATCATAGTCTACTAACTCGTAGGTGCCTCTTTGTAATACATATTTTATGATGTATGGCCCATGCCACATGGGTTCTAACTTTCCTTCCCCCAATTTTTCATGATTATATTGATCATATAATAGGACTAGATATATATCTATGAAAGTGTGAGGATGGATGGACTTATCATATTGATTTTTCATGCATTTTTGATACATCTTGTTGATGAGAGAAACATCATAATGGGATTCATCCAAATTGGTTAGATATAAGAATCGTTCCTCTTCAAAAAAAGTGTGAGGTAGGAGTTCTATGGTGAGTTTCAATGAGGCAATCTCTCATTCGATTGATAATATCACTTTTATCCCGTATACCAACTGGAAGGGTGTAAATCCAGCTGCAATTTTAACTGAAGTTCAATAAGCCTAGAGTGTGGAGAAGAGTTTCAAGTGCCAAAAGGCTTTGTTCGCTCCCACCATGCATTGTGGCATGGTCTTCAGGAATTTGTTGATGGATTCAACTTGTCCATTTTCTCGAGGATAGTATGAGAATGAGTGGTCATGGCGAAAACCTAACTTGGTGCGTAATTCACCCATCATCTATTTTTGGAAATGGGATCCATGATCAATTACAATATCTTGTGGGACACTGAATTGAGTGATGATGTGATTCAACACAAAAAGTGTTGTAGTGTGGCCATTTTTAAGGAATATAGGCATAAACTCAACCCATTTAGTGAAATAATAGATGACAATGATGATATAACCATGACCCCGACTGAGGTAGGCTTACATTGCATAAAATCGATGTCACAGTTTGCAAAGGGGTCGACGATGACAATGGGATGAAGTGGAGTTGGGTGGGTACTTTATTTCCTCTGAAAGATCAGACAAGGTGGGGATTTTTTAATGACCTTGATGCAATATTTGAATATGGAAGGCCAAAAATAATCGATAGTTAGAATTTTTTGGGTTGTATCTATCCCAGAAAGATGACTTCCACAAGCTCCAAGGTGACAATCATTTAGTACTTGTTCAAACTCTTTGTGGATTAAGCAATGTCATAGGACAATATCAATGCCACAAAGGTATAAGGTATTTCCAATTATAAGGTAGTGCTTTGAGTGGTGTCTAATGTGATGTCATTCATCACATGAAATGATAGGCTGAAAATGTTGGGTTTGGAGATAGAGAAGGATATATCCATACCAAGGATCGAATGAACTAATAAGGAATAGGGATTCGTCAAGAAGGAAATAGTTGGGCTCAGTATCCTCATAAGTATGGGGAATATCACAAATTAATTCCACAAAAACCAACGATTTCTTAGATTTGGATTTGGCAAACTCAAGATCGAATTATTCGAGGATGACGATCCATTTGGAATATTCCCCCCCAAGCAATTGATGAGTTAATATGTGGTACACAGGGTTTGAGTCTGCGACGACCATGGTAGTGTGTAACATAATGTAATGGTGATATCTTTGGATGACAATAACTATTGCCAAATCCAAATTTTTGACATGTTAATACTGGATTTCAGGACCTGATAGACTTTTACTCAAATAGTAGATCACATGTTCAGTGCCTTCTTCATCCTCGTGTACTAACACCATAGAAATAGTGGAAGTAGAGGTATCCAAATAAAGGATATAATCTTTTTCATAATTCGGTGGGTGAAAAAGAGGAATGTTCGTTAAGGCATGCTTAAGATCATCAAATGAGTGTTGAGTGGTTGCATCCCAAATGAAAGGGGCATATTTTTGCAATAATATCATAAATCCATTAGTAAATTTGATGTAATTCCAAATGAAATGATGAAGAAAGTTTGTCTTCCCTTGAAAAAATTGCAGTTGAGTGAGGTTGTTGGGAGGAGGTAAAGAAAGAATGGCCTTGACCTTTAAGAGATCCACCCTAATCCATTCTTTGGAGACTATGAATCTGAGGAGTCTCCCTGATTCAATAATGAAAATGAATTTATGGGGGTTCAAACTATGTTTTAAAACTAACATCGAAGAAATATGGCTCATAGGTGACCAATGTGGCCTCGTCAATGAGATGAGTGAGCGGGTAAGTCATTGAGGTAAGGTTCAACAAAATGTTTGATGTCATGGAACGCATACGACATGGTCGGCTGGAAAGTGGCTCCAACATTTTTAAGGCCAAAAGGTAATTTCCAATAATCCAAAATCCCCCAAGGGAATATGAAGGCTATTTTATGTTGATCATTCGGTAAAATATCTATCTGGTTATATCCAGAAAAAAACATGCATGAAAGAGAAAATGACGCTTTTTGTGCAATTATTGATAATTTGGTCAATAAAGAGTGTAGGTTCATTTTCCTTGGGACAAGCCTTATTAATATCCCGATAATCGACACAAACAAGAATGGTACTTTGTTTCTTGGTGACCAAGACAATGATGGAAACCCCTTCGGTAATAGGGACATGATAAATAAAACCATATTTCAAAAGTTTTTCTAATTCTTCCTTGATTGCCGCAATTTTCATAGGATGGATCGGGCGAAGTTTCTATCTCATAGGTTTAACTCCTGGGTAAGTTTTGATTTCATGCACAACGATCGATGGATCGATCCCTAGAATTTCTTCTTAAATCCAGGAGAAGATATATTGAAATTATTTGAACAAGGTGGTTTAAGTTTCAAATTATTCAGATGAACATTTTTCACCTATTTGTATGCTTTCCACAATACCTTATTTAATGGATATGTCAACAGTGATAGTGGAAGAGATGTTTCCAAAATTCCCCTCGAAGATGGTATCCTGAGTGAGTATTGGGTATTGGGGAGATTCGACGATATCACTAGGAAAGATAGATGAAATATATTTCTCCATGTCATCCAAAATGGGAAGAAAGGATGAACGATGGTGGTTGTCATCCCATGGTGCCTCTTCGATACTAAGCATTTCTATAATAGATTCATCTGATGGAAAAATATGTAGGATGTAATCAAAAGTAGAGAATAGTGAATCTAACCAGGATGGTAATGAATAATTCGTAGATGCTAGCAGATGTTGGTCATCTAGTGAAGGAGAGGCAGACTGGATGGCGTCATATTTAGCCTTTGTAGGACTAAGTGACATGGTGTCATCTACTGTATCAAATTCTAAGGGACTAGGCACAATCCAAGGATAAGATGATTCAAAGGATTGATGTGCCATAGTTGAAATCATATTAACCATTGTGATATGTTTCGTAGTTGGAGGAAGAGGTGTAGGGAAGGTACCCATGAGACAAGAGTATTTCAATATACCTAACCCAACACTTTGATAAGTTATTTTTTAGTCTCCTAGAAAGGAATGTTGTTGGTTGTTTGAGTGATAGCGTTGGGGGTACAGTAATCTAACTGATAGATGGTTGTTTGAGTGATAGCGTTGGGGGTACAGTAATCTAAAAATTGATGAAGCGTCGACAGTCATATCATAGAACCAACTTCTCCCTAGAAACAAGTTATAGTCGAGGGGAGCATCGACTACTTCAAAATCTACAGAATTAGTTTTTCCTCCCAATTGAAAGACTAAGGATTGTAATAATCCATGAGGTCAAAAACTTCTTCCATCAAATGTTAGTAACATGGTGGAAGATTGATTAAGACCAGGTGATTTAAGGCCTTTACAACAAGCCAAGGACATGACACATGTGGATGCCCCCTTATCTAATATCGTGCGATGAATATGTTGATTATGGACAACGACATCGATATGGAAAGCGAGTTGGTGAGAGAGTCATGATTTGAAATTATCCAGGTTAAATGTTATATTTTTAGATGACTCAAGATCTATATCTCCGATGGCTTCCAAGATTGTCCTACGTTGGATAGGGTAGTGTTGTAGAACTTCAAGAGCTGACATAACGCAAGGTGCTTGAGAAAAATATTCAACGATGTTGTATTTTTGAGTAGCACACGAGTTAGGAGTAAAAGTCAACTTTCGAATTAAGCTCTTGGGAGGGTGAAAAATAGAGTCAAAGTTGGGTTTCTCAATATGGAGTGCTCCAGATGGAGGAGTAATTGTAGTAGGAAGTGGATCTGATGTAGTACTAGTAGTTACCTTTTCCTTATTAGGTTTACTTTGAGATGTGTCCTATGGCATAGTACGAGTGGTCAAATATATCCCATTAAACATGTAAATGTGTGCACTCGACAAAGCTTCCTTGTTAGGAGGATGATTTGGATTACCTCTTGTCGAAGGTGCAGGAGTTTGGGAAACCAATGAATGTTGTTGTGGACAAGGATGTGTCAATACAACATGTTGATAATTTCCTTTAAAACTTTTGGCAACATTGTCTCGATGAGGACAATATCATGTGTAGTTATCATAACTACAAATGAGACATGGAAATTTCAGTTCGTGTTATGGTTGTTTCTTAGTAGAAGGTGGTTGCATTTGTGTTTTTTCATTTTCATTTTGATTATTCTTTTTCTTGGGTTTATTCTTAGTTTTATTCTTCCCCCCTAATTGTGGTGGAGAAGCAGATTGAAATTCATTCACCTCATATATTTGAGTTGGGGGGGAGTTTGATGAGAGTGAAGTCGATCTAGTAGTGGGGGCAGTGATTGAATGATTGGTCATGCCGATCGAATGTGAATTGGACTGGGTTTTGACAGAACCGATAACTCCATCTGTGTGAGAGATGGAGGATGGTTTTGATGGATCGATTGATGGATGGGGAGAGTTTGGAATCGTTCATACAAAGTACCATGTTGGGAATAAACAAAGTCCATATATTGGGCATGAGCAATGTCTTCCTCTTCTATAATGACACCACCCATGGATACGTCATGAGCAATCAGAGGTAAAAGAGATTTGGTGAACCGTTCAGCGAACAATTGGATAGGAATGGTTTCTTTGATCAACTGTCATCATCGTCTCCATTCATGAATATGATCAGGGATATGTACGGAGTTCGTTTGATGAAGGGAGGTCAAAGTTTCCATGCTATTTTCATAGCAGATAGGTAATTGGAAGTGCATGAGGAAATCCATTGCAAGTGAATTAAAATCTTGAAAAGTTTCGTGTTGTAATTCAATGTACCATTTAGTTGTTGTACCCGTAAGTGTACATTGGAAATGATGTAACCGGATAGAAACATCCATTAGGGAATTTGATAAGAAAAATAGATGAAAGGTCATAACGTGGTTCTTAGGGTCTTGACCAGGTTTACCACCAAATTTTGGAATATCGGAAGGAAATTTAGTAGGAATGACTGGCCAAAAAGGAGAATGTAATAGGGGATCATTTTTCAATCTCGATAGATCCAGTAGATCTAGAGTGGGTAGGAAAGGTAGTTGTCGATTGACTTGTGGATGATGTTGGTGTGGCATAGGGACACCAGTATGGCCGTAAACTGGTTGAGGTGGATAATTGTAGCTAGTAGGACCTCCCATATCCTGTTGTTGTTGACCAACAAAGGTAGGATTTATTTGTTGAGGAATATGCACAAAAGGAGTAATAGCACTCCCAATGTCTGAATGATTTTCAATCTCTTCATGGTAAATGTCTTTAGGTGAGTTAGGAGGTAAGGGTTCGTAGCCTTATGGAGGAAACCCTTGCATCCTACGGGATATATGAGGAAATTTATCATACAAATTCTCAATTTTTAAGGACAACTAAAGTAAACAAGCAACACTCACTAAAAAATATAGAAAACCAACAAGAAAACAATACCTTCTCTCAATGAGCATACCAGTTATTGATGAAATCCAACGTCGCATGATCAAATTGAGAAGTGGATAGGATATGAGTGGATTTATCAGTTACGTTGGTGGCTTACTTAATAGACTTACACCTTGGTGCAAGCTTCCCCATGATTTTTCCCGTGGGTTACCCTCCAAGTATCCCAAGTGAGTTTGACCAACATCTCTTCCAGGTACATCAAAGACTTCCCTTCACCTTCACCTTGTGTAAGGAATCTAAATATTGTGGCTACTAAGGATACCAACTTGCAATCATCCTCTAGACAGGTACAGTCGACAGTTGAGTCTAAATGTATGAGTAGGGTATCAAGTCTGAAATTATTCAAGAGAACTGAGGACAAGTGGATCAGTAAACTCCAGAGGACCCCAAATGGATTCAGAATTTAGGAAGCTCTAAGACCAAATGAAGACAATTGATACTCAAGAAGAACCCCAATATACGAGTGTACTACTATGATTGGTTGAGCCTCAGAGGGATAATCTATGTTTCTCTCCCGAACGTGACCTCATGTTTAACCCCTATGTGAGAGGGGTATCCCAACTATGCTTATACAAAAATTGGATTTACTTTCCCTATCGCAAGATTCTGAGTTTGTATTGAATTATTTGGAGAGTTATTCTCACATCCTATTCCAAAGGTCTAGTCCTAGTCTAGTGTCGGTGTAAAGATATTAAAAATAAAAGTTTCTAGTTTTATTTTAATTAGCGTTAATTTTCATGGTTGTTTGTTACACAAATGTGAATGATAGTGAAATTGATGATGTTTGATAATCGACTCCAAAAAGATGAAAATAATGAGATGGAAAATTTATTTTCAATGAACTTCTATCTACAGGAAGGAGAAGAGTTTCTTTTCTTTTACCAACGAACACTCAAGAATGAAAATTTTTATACAATTTCGTCTTCAGCAAGAATTCAAACAATTGCCAAATTATAAAGAAATCATTTCCAGTATTCAAAACCAATGCATACACGTATTTCTTTGTTTCATTTCAAGTGTAAATTGAATAGTTTTTCTAATGCTTCTTTCTTTCACTAATAATTAAAAATTACTTCACTACTGTGATTTGGAAAAGAGGAAGCAAAAGTACACAAACAAAGACACTCTCAACAATCAATAAGAAACCAAAAGAAGAACACACTATTAACTCAAAGAAAAACACCAGAAAGTAAAAATTCACACCTAATAGTCTTTCAAAATTGAGTAGGGAATCAAATAAAAAGTAAACCATACTGAGATCAATGAATTTCCTTATGAAAACCTTTAATCAATCAAATAATCGAAAAGAGCAGCAAAAGAAACAGAGTTTGAGAAAAAACGATTAATCTTGCAATAAGGAAAGACAATACAATCCCAATCAAGACTAAACAAATGAAAAGAAGCAAGTTTTAAGTCAAACAAAAGAAAATATATGACATAATAGGATCTGAGACAAAGATAAATATTAAAGGATTATGCCCAGTAAGCAAGAGAACTGCAATTTTTCAAAACAAGAAAAATTGATGCTCTGGTAATCAAGGAACCAGAGAATTACACCTCTCCCTAATACACTATGGGGGAGAATTGATAAAGCTATCAAATCTCTAACTTAAACTGGAGAGGGCGCTATTCCCGAGACAAGCTTTTAGAAAAAAAAACCAAAAAACTCAAAAAATCAAGGAAATTCAATCAGAGACTTTGTAACACAACTTAGCAAAGATGAAAAGATGTAAGGACAAATTAAATCAGAAAATGAGATCTAAATATATACAAAAGGAAAGGACAAACCAAGGAAAGAAAAAAAATTGAAACTTTGATTCCCCAGTGGAGTCACCAATTTATTTTATGACATAATTCTCCTGTGGATAGGTGGATTTTCCCTTGGAGTACATACCCCTCTACCAAGACAAAAAACTACCTTTGGACACTACCATTCCTATAAATTAAGATTATCCATTGAAAAAGAGAGAAGGAGGGATAATATGATGTAACTCACTTCGAAATTTGTCCTAGCTACTCCAATCTACGAGTTCCAATCAATACCTGCAAAGGATAGCAAGAGACAAACAACTATCTCCTACTCTAATGGATTAGATAAAATCAATCTATCTATGAAAGATTAAAAAAAACATAGACGAGTACATGTAAGCGCATACTAGAAGGAAATAATCCAATTATATTGATGAGAAATTTAAAGAGACACTTACAATCTTTAGATGATGTTGCAACAACCTTCCCAAGTCCTCCTCTTCCAACCCCTTGCTCGAAAGATCCACGATCAGAATAAAAATTCTTTTCTGATTATTTTTCTCTTCTTCACCATGAGGATGCCTCAATTTATAGGCTTTGAAAGGCTCAACCACCTTGGTTATATTTGGGATTAGTTGAGGATATGACTCCATATGTTGTGTGTTACGAGGAAAATATCTCTATGGATAGGGTTAACCACAACATATAGAAACGCCTGCAGAAATCAAATCTATCCAAGCAACATGCTATATAAACCAATGTGCAAGCGAGATAAGAAAGAGGCCTACCTTGTCCAGATGTTCTATGATGTACACCATTGAGATATTTGACCCAAATCTATATACCTGCAACAAGTTCTCAACAAACAAGCAAAACAAGTATATGGTGGCAATATAAAAGGTTAGCGCATTAGATAGCATAATCCATGAATATACATAACAAATACACCCATGGATAATAATTGATATATTTTCAAGATATTAATTAGATGGGAAAGGAGTATTTCTATTAATAAATGATCAACAGAAGTGAAAATATTATAGACTTCTATGTCGACATGATTCAGAACCGAGAAACCAAGTTCCTTCTAGCTGGGCCTCCACCACTTCAATCCTCCACCAACAACAAGCTCATAGAAAGGAGACAATGAGGTTCTCCAACAATAATGGAAGAGCTTGGGGGATGAACACTGTGTTCAGACTTAAAGGAAAAAGGGATGCAGACTCAATGTGAAGTAAATAATTCCTCCAGAGTAACTTTGCTCTCAAAGTTGAATTCTCTCCTCTTTTCCATAGCTCAGAATTGGCTTTTTTATAGCCTTAAGAATGGAACTGAAGGGCCGAGTTAGAACATTTACAGTATATGGAAGGCCAAGGATAAGATATATCATGTCATAACATGGAAACCTGACATTTTAATTTCATTTTCTGGCACAAATCCTAATGTACACGGGCTGTAGTGGAGCAGCCTGCGTATACGCCTGTTGTATAGGTTGCAAGATGCATACAAGTGGAAAAAATTGTATTTTTTTCTCTGTATTCTTTCAATAGGGAAGGTAAGTCTGCATGGGGAAACATAATAAGGCCCTCTGTGCAAGATTGCATAAGGTTAGGAAAATCTTGCTATAACATTATGATATCTCTCCTTAGATGCAGCCTAAGGGTCAGATTCGATCCAAACCAACTCGATACATCAATAGCAGTCTTTAGAGAAAAATGGGATTTCTTGCAATATTTTCTAACCAATTTGACACTCCCTTACAATGGGAAACAAAGCACCACAATTCTCCTTGCTAGATAGACAAAGAGTTCTAGTGCTCCCTGTATATGAGCAGGGGAGCACTAATCTTCCAAAGTTTCCAAGATGACTAATTCCCATAGAAAAATACTTTGT
This sequence comes from Picea engelmannii, assembly GCA_009831015.1. Classification (NCBI taxonomy): domain Eukaryota; kingdom Viridiplantae; phylum Streptophyta; class Pinopsida; order Pinales; family Pinaceae; genus Picea; species Picea engelmannii. Next base: position 122,866 of record ML803434.1, on the reverse strand, counting down.
TCCGACTTTCAAATGATGGGGTGTCTTCTTCTAACATGTTTTAGGGGATGTATCAAGTGTTTTCATGGTGTCGTTCACGATGCGACACTTACATGGAAAGAATGTGACACTTACAACACTTGCGAAAAAAGTGTAACACTTACGACAATGAGAATGTGACATTGTCGAAGTGAGGAATTTTGAAGTGTAACATTTAGACACAATACAAACAATGCTAAATTGATCACATGCACTAACAACTATGTTGTATGAGTTTCAAAAACAAGGGTTAGGAGGTTGGGATGTGTGTGTGTGTGTGTGTGTGTGTGTGTGTGTAATAGATGGATAAATAGGAATGTTATTAAGGAAGGGATTTTTTGGAACATAGCGCAATTGTTCCTGCTTCACTCCATGTGGACCCTTGCTTATGGTGTTGAAAACTATGAAATATGTTGAGTTGGAGTTTTCGCATGTTCTTGCTAACTTGAGATATGATGGTATATGATTTTCTTGATGGTTATCATAGGAATATAACAAGATGGAGTATGAACATAAAACAATAATTTTGTTTTTTAGTGAGCCCATATAACTTGAGATATGATGGTATATGATTTTCTTGATGGTTATCATAGGAATATAACAAGATGGAGTATGAACATTACACAATAATTTTTGCACAATCTTTCTTTCACCATTCATGCTTTGAGTGAATCTCTTTAGTGAAATTTCATCTCTAACATTTATAATGGTGCCCCTACCTTTCATTATACCTAGGAAGACTCCAATATAATTAAGAATAATGGGTTGAATGAACCCACCAGAAACAAATGATCATGAAACAATAAAATTAAGACACGTGAGGTCCCATTCAAGGTACTTGAAACATATCCAAATAAAATAGTTATTAAAATGATTTGGATAACATACCTCCCCTGATCGCAGCTCATCCATCATTATGTTTGTCTAATATCTGCAGTTCCAAGTCATTAAACCTCCATAAATATCTATAAAATGAATACAAATCATATTGGTAGAATTGTTTACTCTAAGATGAATTTTTATGATAATGTCAGAACATACCTTGAAAATGCTTCCAAGCACCTTATAAGCCTTGTTTTTTGGACTAGCCCCTCATCATCCTGGATTCAAACATGGATTTACTCAATGAGAAAAAAATAAAACCGTGATAAATATATAACTAAATATAACTCTTGAATAATATCTTCTTGGTTTCAAGAATAATTTATTGGATCCATATAATCTTGGAGAAAACCTTCCTCAATCTGAAGGAGAAAAAACGAAGTCAACATTGACTATGTTGTTGCTTCGTTGGATCAAGGGAGGTTTGCCCCAAAATTAAATGACTCCAATGAATTATTCTCTAATGAACAATGAAAACCACGTGAAGGTGGAATCTTCTACGGCCCGTCCCCTCCCCCCTCACATCACTCTCAATTCCCCAATATCCAATCTATATTCTAATCGAAAATATGCATTAAAATTATTCAAAATTGATAAAAAAAAAGTGATTGTAAAGTTAAGAAAGAAAGCTAAGATAAAACAAATACAAAGTTGTTTGATTTCCTTTTCCTTTGAACATAAGTACTACAAATTAATGGAATTTGATTTTTTTTATCGCTCTATCCATATTTTACTAACCATCTATATTTCATATTTTACTAACAAAAGTACAAGAAAGTACACAATAACTCATTCAAAGGAAATGCAACAAAAAGTATGCAAGAAATCATTCAAAGTAAATGCAACAAAAAGTATGCAAGAACTCACTCAAAGACATATCTCATAAAAAACGGTTTTTATGAATGAGGTTTATCATCAAAAACATGTTCCAACTATACTAGCTATATGCACATTGATCTGTCTTATAATAATATTATACATCATCATTTTTTTTGTATGCCTCTTATTATGTGCTTTCTAGTTCTTAAGTAAATCATCAACATCCACATCTTCATTTTCTGGGGGCTCTTCAACAAGTGATTCTGCTTGACTCATCACCCGGATAGAAAACTTGGTCATGTACTCATGACGTGGAGGCCGATGTGAGGGGGCATCCACTACAAAAACAAAAAACATTAAATTTTCATGGCCAACTTTTAAATATCATTGAAGTAGTTCAATAATATTAAAAGAAACCTCTGCAATGTAATTATTTACCTGGTGCAACAGTCATCATCGTTGGAATAACCATCGACCTATACTCTTCTTCAAGTGTAGGAGCTTCAAGTATGACATTCTCTTCCACTGAAACCACAAAATTTATAAGGACACAATCATAAGTGTATAAGTAAAATAAATTAGAAGTACACAATTTATAACTATGAAATTATTAAGTATATGATTAATCCACAACCATATTATTGTCGTGGCCAGTCTCAGTTGTAGGAACATTATGGGGATACACCCCACTGGAATTGGATTTCTTGGGAGCACCATGTTTTGGCGATAATGCACTATCAATGCACTTCTTTCCAGTACTAATTGGCTCAACCATGATATTTCTCCCCTGATTAAAACAATGTAACACATTAAATTTATGGATGATATCAAACATGGATGTATTTTATAAGTAATTAAAGGTTAATATGGATTGATTTTTATTTACCTTATCTTGCAAACTAGATCTTGGGGTCTTCTCCATGTTTTTCCTATGTTCGAAGAGATCTTGATATCCATACTTATAAAGAGGTCTTCCTCCATGGTTTCGGTTCCAAATTCATCGCCCTGCATTGCATAAGAGTATGCATTTTTAATGTTATTTGCTGCAATTACTTGAAAGTTGGAAGGCGATACAAATAATATTGCTAAGATGTTTGGGTGCCTACAATTCATGACTATAACTTCATGTAGCCTCGCTGGCCTAGCTTGTGCTAGCCATGTTTGGAAATCCTTTCTTTCATTTCCTTCAAAATGTTAGGAAACCTATCATCAAAAGTTTCAAGTATGTTATATACCACACTTTTATTTATATCTAAAGAAAATTAAAGGTATTGAATTCAAAATCTAATTTATCTTAGGGTACCAGTTGGTGTTTTTCCTTATTTTCTCAGTTTTTTTTCCTTTGCATACTCAATGAGTTCCTTTCACTCCCTCTCTGTAACTGTGGGATTTTCATACCTAGGGTTATTTTGCAAGTGAACGCTATACACATCTCACATAGATTTTAAATATTAGTGACCTAAGGAGGTGGCCACGTTTTTATTGAAGGTGTCTACTCCAAAGAGGCCTTCACGAAAATACATAAGTTCTTTTTTAGGTTGGAATTTTGGGAATTCCACCTCATGCGTGTGGTTGTCCCAAAAATAAAAAAATGACTTGGTCTCTAAGTTCCTATAAAAATGGTCATTTCCTGCATGCAAAAATATATGATCATTAATTTAAAAATAATAATATAGATGTTCTATGCTTGAGATAGACAACATGAAACAGTTAAAATATTAAAAATTACATGGGAGTGTTATTTTCTGTAATGGAAGTCCTTCCTCATTCACCATAAATGTGCAAGGAAGATTCCCTATGTTGGTAACACATCTCTCTCTAGGAAATGCAATCGTATAATCCACATCATCAGGCTCATCTCTGTCACCACCTCTAGAGCCTTGTTATGTGGATTCCTGGGGGTGCATTCTATGGAACCCATCTAAAGGTGTGGAAGGTGGAGAAATAAATATCCTAATAGGTATATGAGGGTCCGCATCAGGATTTTGTGGCATCTATGCAATTCCACTACTACCAACACCAGGATTAACATGCTCCAAATAACTCTATATAAGAAATAAAATGTTTTTTCATATAGATATTGTAAAAGTTAAAAAATAAACTTTCATAATTGAACTTATGACATAAAAAAAATATCACTTTAAATTATGGTTATTACCTTATATGTCCTAAGATATGTCAAAACTAGTTTCATCCTTTGTTTGACCTCGAGATTTTGATCTTCAAGGTCTAACAAGCAAGCAAGTTCCTTGTTAACTTTAATGATCTTTGTATGTATCATTACCATCATGTCGGGGGATGAATACAACTCCTCCTCTCTGGCCAAATCATGGCTCGTAGAATACACATTTTAAGAAAATAAATGTTATTTTAGTTATATAAACAAATAAAATAACTAACTGCCACACAAATAAAATTATATAAACAAATAATAAAATTCACGTATAATGTAAGTCATATTTTTTAATCCTTTTCATGTTATGCGGCTGGGATTTTTCCACATCATCTTGCCACATTATAATATAAATAGAACTCCAAAATATTAAAAAAATTGTTAAATATAAACAAAAAATGTTTGCCACTCAAATAAAATTATATAAACAAACAATTAAATTCACATTAAGTGTAAATTGAAATTGTTAATCCTTTACATGTTAAAGATAAAAAAAATATAATGCAATAAGTAGGGGTTTCTTAAAGAGGTGTTTCATAAGTACCCGCACACTATTAGTCAATATATATATTCGATTCAAATGGTAATCCAATAATAACTCTTCCTTGAGAGCTATCTTTTTTATTACACACATGACTACCCAATTCCCTTCGTGTCCCTCATAAATGCAATTCAGTTGCTTGTTTGTTGTCTCAGGTCATGTTCTTTTTATAAACCCCATGATATTTATCAATATAGATAGCCTCTCCATTATTTTTATCGATGTTTATTAGATGTATATAATTTGCGGTGAGTTTATATGTTGGAATTTTTGGGCTGACCTAGGTTCTACCTTAGGTTTCCAACAAAACCCTACAAACCATCAACCCTTCTGGGGACTAGAAGGAAAAATTGCACACATAGTGCACAATGAAGTATCACTCGAGACGACTTATGGCTGACTCAAAAAAACAAATGTATATAGTGATGGAAGGGATGGTTCTCATGGTAATGTATATATTAATATTCATTCTGCATTAAAATAACATAATTGATCTAGTGTGCGCTTCATTGTAACTCTAACAGATTCATTCATTCATTCATCATAAACCATTGCAACACATAATGGAAAAATTCCACACAATAAAATATTTTTTTACTGTGGTTCACCCCCCTGGGCTACGTCTACAAAGATCTGGCATTATCTGCTTATTTATTCATCTCCATCAATTCATTGTGTCACATGCATTATATCAAAAGTGCATAAATTAAAATGTATAGGTGAGGTTGACCAGTGTCACACCAAGATCCACAACATGTGACCTAACTCTCAATTACAATCCATGAATCTGTCTGACTCAAAACTATTTCCTCAACTCTCAACCAAAACTAGCAACTGCGACTCAAAACTCTTCTGAAACATACCAAATATTATGATATTGTTGATCTCCTCAGATCTTACAATACATATTTATAATACAAAACTTGGTTTAAAACCTTTACATTAATGACCCAAAAACCCTAACCCTAAGTGGATTAGGTTTGTCCACATTACAAAGTAGCACACAGTTGGTCCTCAATCCAACCTTTTCCTCATCGCGCTGTCCTTCTTTCTGCATTTTCCTTTCCTCTTCTTGGCACTGTTTTTTCTTGAATTTCGGTGCATGTTCCATTTGTGGTCCCATTTCTAACTATTTTCCATAATTGCTACATATTTCCCAAAAATAGCCTACTCCAATAGGCCCCCAACACTTACCTATGGGCTTGTCCTGAGCCACTCAGGAAGTGTTTTCATCCATCACATACTTCTCCAACTCTTGTAATCTGCCTACAACTTCTTCAACTCGAGTCTTTACCTATACCCTTTTCTCTGCAACAAACTCCACAGTCTGCGATGCGATATCCTACTTCATCATTTATTCATCCTCCAACATAAGGTTTTCAATATTCCCCTTAGATGCATCCATCTTTGTCAACATCTTCTCTGCACCTTCTTGCAATGGATCCAATTGAGCCCACCTCAACTACTTTTCTACTTATACATTCTTCAATTCGGTCTGCAAGTTCTTCAACTCCTGCGTGCTTCTCAGCCTGTCCTATATGGTCATTTCCTTATGTTTCTACTTCAATTCTTGTGTGTAAGTGTTGATTCCTTCTTATTTAGTCTCTAAGTCTCACACTTTATGATCTTTCTGTAGATTTGTTCATAGTTGCATGCTCTTATTATATAACTTTGTGACTTCTTGAATGTTCCGCCCCATGTTCTCCACGTGACTTGTCACCTCCTATTCTCTATGTGACCTCACTTATAGAAGCATGCTTTGTTTCAGAAGTTCCATCAACTTCATAATGTGGATTTTGTATTTTTCCATTTCCTGAGCCACCTTCCCAATTTTCTCTTCTGTTTGTAAATGCTCTCCTTCTTGTGCATTGTCCAAAATTGTCTTGAAAAATTATTATACACAATGTTCTATCTGGTCGATGCAATGTTTGGCTTCCTCCTTTTCAACATGCACCTCTGTTAGGACCTTGATTTTGATAAATAGAAGTTGTGTAAGATATTTCAGAACTTATTTTTGATAAATAAAAGTTGCGCAAGCTATTTTGGAATCAGACAACTGACCAAAGGAAGGAACAAAAAGCATAGAAAAGGGAATGCACAACAAGAAATAGTTAGAACATAAAATAGTTGGAAGGACAATGCAACACCGGTTTTAGAGAAAGAGGTTGCAACCAAATAAAGAAGAAGAGAGAAATCTCAGGTTCTCAACCAAAAAGTTAGGATCAGATTATCAATATGATTGTAAAGGATGATGAGGATTATTATGATTGTTGTTGTTGTTAACTTAGCTAAGTATTGAGATATGGGTTAGAAAATAGACTGATAATGTAATAGATACATATAGTACTGTAGGGTTGAAAAGAGAAAGAGACTGAGATAACCTTGTCTCACAGTACTGTAGAAGCATTTGTTGATTATTTGTGACATGAAAAATTGTATATGTGACTCAAATTGACCTTGTATTCTGAGAAAAGACCTGTTATATGATAATATAGTGGAAGACCCAATTTTCTTGAAAATATCTTGTCTACTTAGTCTCCTAATTCTATTGAATGTTATGCTATGTTATCTTTTATGTATGATATGCTTAAATGAATATAGCTTACATGTGAATGTCAATGCAACTTTGTTTCCCCATTCTTGGTTAGGAAATGTTCAGGCTTGCAACAAGTTTAAGCTAACTTGCACATGAATGACATGAATCTTGTTACTTCGGAGATCTGTCTGGATATTCTCCTTACCCTTCCCTCTCCTATTCATATCGGTTGCGTTTCGGGTGAGACTTTTCCCTCATGGGAAGATGAAAATTCCAATGCCCTAGACTACATTGGTATCTTTTGTTGGTAACTTGAGAAGGACCCTAGTCTAATAACTTTTTGCACCAACAAAATGGTTATGTTGCTGGGACATGTGTTTAAAAGGGAACCTATAAGGAGAATGCTTTTGTGGATCTATAGATATAATATTCGAAAAAGGTGGGAATGAAATTGTGATTCTTTTATATGGAAGGAAGCAGTGTCGCGAGGTAGAAGTGTAAATGATACAAGAGATTCTATCTTTTATTTAAAAGTATCGAGTGACCAGTATGAGATATTCTGGGTAAAATTCCTGGAAGATTTTTTCCATTGGATAGATCGGCTACAAGAGTCTCCAGAATTCAAAGAACGTGTCAAAAAGACCTATACGTGGGACACAAAGAATATCATAGCACTTCATGGGTTGGATAACAAAATTATGTGAGCAGTCGATTTTTGGGTTAACACGACTCTGGAAGGGTATACCATTTAATTTGAATTTGAGAATCACCAATATTTTTCACGGGCGAAAGAAATTTTCAAGAAATGGGCATGCGAGAGATTGTTGAGGGAAGTTCCCTTGTGGATCAAAGCATTCTTGATGGAGGAGGGGATGTTAACTATTCCCTTTCTTGAGATGGTATCCTAAACACCTACACTTGGGGTAGGGTGATTTTGGGGCAGGATCATGAACTAAGAAGGGGAAAGGGTTCTTTAATAGATGGGGGAATATCAAGAAAAGAACTTAAGAAATGAGCGATCCTTGAGGAGAGTTGCCATAGTTGAGAAGTGGTGGCATTGATAGGTAAAGAAAGAAACAAAGCAATCTGATGTGTTGCAGAAAGAAATTGGATCAAGAGGAACATATGAAAGAAAGAAGGAAGAGTTGAGGAAGGTAAGAAGTCAAGAAAGACTCGTCAGTCTAATATTACACTAGAGAGAAGCGTACAGAGAAAGGAGTCCCCAAGTGGGTGGACAAATGTAACACCCCAGGTTTTGAGCCCCATATTAAATAATGTATTTTTTAAGTGCTGAAAGGCCATAGTTCCCAAACAATTAAAAGGGGCCAGTGTGCCTAAGAAATGTAATGTTTTGATCGTTATTAATAATAAATACATCGCTAACTACTAGATGGACAAGGACTAGAGTTATAGGGGGCTATGATTTCATAAGAGAGGGGGCTTGATGGGTTAAGTGTTTATTTCATTTTTTTAATTACCCATTTTTTTTTAATGGGGGGAATCAATTACGTGAGGTTCTTGGGGGAAGGCCACGAGGTTTGTGATTCCCAAGAGTTACATAAACCCGTCCATGGTTTTTTCGGGGGGTTTGTTCTCTCTCTCACTCTCATTCTTGTTTTGGTTCTTCTAATGTTCACCTCACTCATTCACTCACTCATTCATTCATTCATGCATCCACTTAATTTATCTTTGTTCACACCTTTCATGGAGATCTCACTCCATTCATTTCTATCACCCACTCGTCTTTCCTCATCCGTGTCTTGGATTGGGAAATGAAGATGAACTGCTAAGGAGAATCCATGATATTATTGGCTGTAGATATTTCCAGTGTAATCTAGCCATGAATCAAGACTTGCATGTCAGAGATGCGTGGTATGTGTCCAAATTTACTCACAAATGCGAGTCATGAGAGTCCCAACATGGAGATTCTAGACCAATTGCACTGGAGCCCTAGAAGGAGAAGGGCTTAGTGAGGGATTGCATGGAAGATAAGGTGGGGGTCCATTCTCTTTGGTTGTGCAATCTGGGTAGAAGAGAGTTGGGTATGTGGATTGATGTGGGTGTTAGGAATCCTATGAGAGCTTGAGTGGTAACTGGTTTGGGAAGCCAGGTAACACTCTGGAACCATCCTTGTGGATTTATAGCCTTGACTTAGGGGTGACATTGTTGTTGAGACTTGGAACAACAATTTCTACAGTTGGGTGGAACATCCTTGGTTTGCAACCAATTGGTGTCTTCTTTTATAAAAGATGAGTTCTCACTATTATGGTATTATTTAGCCATGTATGATTTTTTCCATCGTTTATTTATTTATCATTGAATTCAATAATTAGAATATGCATGCTTGTTGGTTATTGTTGTGCATGTTTTTTAGTTCCTTTCTTTTATGCATCTTTATTAATTTGAAAGGTATCTGTAAGAGAAATAATTTAGAGAGCGGGCTTGAGGTAGCGTAGCCCGATCTGTGGGTGGCTGGGTATGTTATAGATTGGTATCAAAGACCAGTTCCAAAACTAAGCCTAGATGGGTCGTGTAAATTGAGATTGAAGTAAAAGTTTCATAGAGAATTTAAGTTGTAGAATGCTAGAAGGAGTTGAGAGCACACCTTAACTACGTTTAAAAGCTGAGGAGGTGTAGAGGTTTGGGAAACTGCAATGGATGTAGGATATGTTCGGGAAGGGTCTGAATCCTTCACAACCATTAGATCTGGGAAAGGAGCACAACAGTTAAACCCTTGAGTCCTTCGGACTTCGTTGCTTCAATTTTTTTTTAAGTCCTTGATGATATAAAGAAGGTAAAAGCCTCGAAGCTCCAAAGTCCTAGGGTGAATCTATGCCGTAGATCACTGGGAGGGGTACTTGACCATTGTATTTAGCTAAAGACAGATCTAGGCTGTTGGATCAAGCACAAATCATGAGGTGAGGAACAGTGGGGAAGATCATATCGTAGTTGTCAGATATTCACATCAATGAGTGTGAGCCATCGATCTCACAACAATTCATAGGTTCAACACTCCGGGAGAAGCGAGCCTTTAAGATGCTAGGAAGAAAACATCTCGAAGTCATGAACTTCGAAGTAAATATGGACCATTCGTGTTCGTGGAAATCTGTCCATAGATTAGCAAGTATTTGGGAATTTGACGCTCATCAGTTCGGGGGTTGGGTGGTGTTCAGTAGTGAAATCCTCCAAAGCCCAGAGTCCTGAAGAACTGAAGCACCAGAGTGACGCGACATGATGACGCCACCCAGAATGATGTAAATATATTTGAAAATTTATCATTAAGGAGATTTGCAGTGTTTTGTTACAAGATGTTCTAAAGCCCGAAGCCCTAGAGTGCTGAAGTATTAAAGATTTGGAGAGTGGCGGTTCGGGGAGTCAACCACTTTGATGTTTGGGGGAAAATTTTGTGTTGTGTTGCAAAATTCCCCAAAGCCTCGAGTCCCGAAGCTCCTAATGACACTAGATCTCAGCCAAAAAACTAGACTATTGATCCTCAAACCCTTTGATCTTGTTTCATGGTTTTCACAGACCTTTTGGGATAATTAGAACTTGACATGTGTCACTTGTAGAATGTGCCATGTGTCATCTTAGTGGTTTCACCATGTATCACCTCCCTGGTGCATAGTTATTGATGAGATGCTAGAAGTTCAGAGGTTCGACAGTTTGGGAGTTTTAAGGTGTGATGTAGTAAGAACCTCCAAATCTTCGAAGGTCTAGAGCACTGAATTAGTGATACTATGAAGAGCCTCTCCGAGAGCTCGCTAGTTCGGCATTTGGAGGGAATATAGTGTGATGATGGTAAAATATCCAAAGAACGAAGTTTCGAAGCTCCGAATAAACGCTTTTCATCCAAGCACAGGATCATAGCTGCAATATACCAAGATCGAGCCCCAATTTTAATTGTAATTGTAACATGTTTTATAGGCTAGTGAGCCAAGTGGTTATAAGCTAGGAGGCTTATGTGATGATTAATCCAGAGATCCTAGATGCTAAAGGCCAATGACCTTATTTTTGTATATGTAAATACTCATATCAATAGTATAAATAAATCATTGTGTGTAGATTGACCACGATAAAAGAGAATGGGGGACTAAGCTCTGCTAGGTAGGGAAAGGGATGAGGATAAGAGTCTAGGAAAAGGGATAAGCTTGAGGGATTATCTATATGGGAATAGTATTATATTATTATTACCTAAAAACTAAGGCTGTACATAACCTATGTTACCCTAAGTTCTTGTGGAAAGGGAACACATGTTAAGTGGATATCATGCAGCTTCATGAAGCCATGTGCCAATCCTAACACATGCAGTTATATTTGGAAAACATTTCCTTCTTGGGGGGTTCTCGACCATTCTTTCCTTTCTCCTGATGCACTCACGCATTCACGCAGCAAGCTAATACTCCATTATTGACCTCTGAAACCTACACACAACTATGGAACCTGAAACTAAACCTTGAGTTATCCCATGATGTGTCTAAACGATTGACCATTTGCTGCTAATGCGGTTTATGGACTGGTGTGGCTTTCTATCATTAACAGAGCCCATACACGATTTGCTACTATGGTTACCCATTTTACTTAGGAGTTGGATTTAAGAAGTAGGTTCTCAGGCCTGTGGTTTTGAAGAGGCGGGTTGCCAGGCCCATGGATTTGAAAAAGCAAGTTGTCATTCCTATGAGAAACTCTCTCCCAGTGAGAGAGATTGTTGGGGAAGTGATTTCTCCTAGGGGAGTCCAACAATAGCTAAAGATATCTAAGAATTCTTGATCCAACCTATTGTTGAAGCACTAGAAAGGAAGTGGAGCAACAAATGGACTGTGGGACAGTGAATGTGTATATTCCTGAGGTGGGACAGACATGTGGGGAATGAGAGTCTATGAGAGGTGGGCGTAAGTAGGCTACTAGGAGGAAACCTTCATGTTGCATTGTGCAGCCTTTCGTAGTCTCATCCTAGCACATAATTTCCTTTACCCTGTGTGGAGTTTAGTCCCACATCGGGGGTGACCCACTGATGATAGATTGAAGCTGCATGGTCTATGGATAGGAGGTTCATGGAAGTTTTTCATGCAGTTGGTGGTCATCTATAAAATATAAGTACCATTTCTATGTTTATTTACATGTTTTGTATGTGTACATGTTTTATATTTATGTGTTTATCCTGTATATGTTGTACGTATAGGATTTATTGTTATTTATGCATTTATCTATGTATTAGCATAATGTAATTGTCTGTTAAGTTATATATGTATGGTGTTCCACAAGAGTCTCTGTGTGCCATAGCCCAATAGGTCTATGGTTGGGTATGCCACGTTTTGGTATCAGATATGAGAACCTGGATGGGTTGTGTATGAGGAATTGAAGAAAAAAACATCCACAAGGATTTGATGTACAAAGTGTGAGAGGAGCACTACGAGAGATATTAAGTGGTAATGGAAATCCCAAGAGAAGTGGCGGAGTAGCTATCATAGTAATCGTGGTTGATAACCATAGGGTATGGAAAGCTCATATGAAGTGCCGAAGCACAAGGTATGACATGGCATGATTACACCACCAGGGGTGACGTGGACCTTCCCTAGTCATGCCACATGTTAGTTAGAATTTTACTTTTGGTGACTTTTTGGACCAATAGAAGTTTGACATGTGGGGGCCACGTGTCACTATCTTATATGATGACAATAGTGCTAAGTGGACCCCAAAAAATTTAGGAGGTTTAGGAATTCAATGTTCGGAGGAAATAATGGATAGGGCAAGAAGAACTTCCAAATCTCTGAATTCTTGGAGTCCTGAAATCTTGAAGTCCTTAAGTTGTGAAGCACCAGAGTGACATGGCATGATGACATCACCTAGGGTGATGTGGCCCTACTCTAGGAATTCCACATGTCACTTTTTTTGTACCACTTAGAGGCCATTAGTACCAATTGGGACCTGAAACATGTCGCCCTTTGGTGGGGCCATGTGTCACTACATTAATTATTTGAAAATCGAGCAAAGGAGATCACTGTATTCTCCAATTCAGCATTTGGAAGGAATACAATGTGATGAAGGTGAAACCCATGAAGCTCTGAAGAGAAGAGTAAGTCCTCACCATTAATTGGGAGAGGACACACGATAGTAGATCCCATAGTCCATAGACTTGGCACTTCGGAGGATTCAAGAAATAAGTAGTTGGGGTCGAGGACTCCGGAAGGATGGAGTCCATCTCATTCATTGATTATAGTGTACACATGGCATCATATCCCAAGGTCTAGAGACTGGGTATTCTAGAGGAATTGAGTTGTATATGGCTTTGAGTCGAGAACTCCTGAAGGCCGGAGTTAATTTTGACCGTTGATTAGGAGATGATACATGGATAAAAGAAAGGAACTATGGTAGGTCGACACTCCAAGATATCTATGGAGAGGTTCTTTGGAAATCCCCGAAGCCCGGAGCTATGGAGAAAATCATAGTCGTTAATCAAGAGGATACATGGTAGCAGATCCTACAGTTCGGAGACTTGGCACTCCAGAAGCATGGAGAGTGTGGACAGTCCAAAACTATCGAAGAATGGAGTTCGAAATATTCTATTGACCATCAATCTAAATAGATAATTATGACTGTCAATTAGTGCATGCTCTGAGCATCCGAAGTGCGAAGCTCCAGAGAGACAATTTGGGATTTCGCCAGTTCGACATTCAGGAGAAGTTAAGTGGAAGTTGAGAGAACCTCCAAAGTTCTGGATCCTTGAAGTTCCCTAGGCTCCAGATAAGCGCCTATTAGTTATCACTTGGTCACAATTATGGTCACATGAGGTTGGGGTCCAAATAAAAAGGGATTATTCCTGAAAACTGCATTAAAAAAAAGGGGGGGGGGGGG
>ML803434.1:51760-71025 GCA_009831015.1 Picea engelmannii | reverse complement strand
GGTAGAAAGGTGGGGGGGGGGTCTGGAATGGTCCTCATCGTTGTTGATCTGGGCATGCTAATCTGAACCGTCGGAGAGTTGCGCCTGCGATTTCGGACCCCCCCCCGCTTAAAGGTAGAAAGGCAAGGGGGGTCCGGAATCCAACGCGCGTCATTGATCCGGGCACGCAGATCTGGACCGCTCGGACCTGCTCGCTGCTTATCATGGGCGAATTATCGCCCAAAACCTAGGACAAATGTTTTTTAACCCCTTCTATCGCTATCAAATCCCTTAGCAAGAAATATCGCTAACATTTGGCTCCATGGGGGATAGAGTCGTCCCTGCGATGCTCTAAGAACTCTTTTGCAGACTTAGTGCCTTTGTTGTTGGGCTATGGAGTCATTTATTAGTCCGAAAAACAAAACAAAAGCAAAAAAAATATTTACAAAACAAAAATGAGACGAGCCGATTGCGGCTCACAGAAAACATTTCTTTAAGAAATGCCCATTGACTGGGCCACTAAAAACTTCATTTCCTTCCAGATCCTGCAACCTGTAAGTGTTATTTGAAAATACTTCAAGGATCTTGAAAGGCCCGAACTAGAGGGAGTCAAATTTACTGTGTTTGCCCTTTTCCTGCCTGGGTGCATCCCATTTGAGCACCAGGTCACCCTGCTCAAACTCTTTCTTCTTGCTTTTCCTGTCAAAAGCCTGTTTGATCTTCTGCTGACGATTGTAAGCTCTGTCCGGGACCTGTTCTCTGATCTACTGCACCTCCACCATCTGATGAATTCTTGTGAGCATATGGTTTGGTTCCCCCTCATAGTCTTGGAGGAGGTTTGCCACAGGCAAGGCAAGCTGAGTGGGGAAAATGGCCTCAATCCCATAGACAAGCTGGAAGGGTGAGAGACCCAGGGATCTCTTGGTTGTCACCCGATCAACCCATAGAGCAAATTTGAGCTTTGAGTCCCAGGCTCTTTTATTGTCCTCTAATATCTTTTTGATAAGCTTGATTAGGATTTTATTAGAGGACTATGCCAGTCCATTTCCCTGAGGATAGTAGGGAGTGGAGTGCATCAGTGAAATTCCAAATTTCTCACAAAATTTGACCAGAGGCTCGGATCTAAATGGGGAAGCATTGTCAATTACAATTTTGCTAGGGCAGCCAAACCTAGCTATGATGTCTTCCAGAAAGATGATAATTACTTTGTGGGAAGTGCTTCTGGTAGGGACAACTTCTATCCATTTAGTGAAGTAGTCGGTTGCTGTTAAAATCCATCGATGCTGGCCACTTGAGGGAGGATGAATTTCCCCGATGAAGTCCAATCCCCATTGCCGAAAGGGTGCTGAGACCACCACAGGTTTCAATGGCAGGGATTTGAGCTGCTGCTTTCCTGAGAATTTATGACATTTGATGCAAGCTCTAATTTCCCTACAGACATCAGGAAATAAGGTGGGCCAGTAGTACCTATCTCGGAGGATCTTGTGAGCTGTGGTCTTCCAAAAATAATGGCCTTCGCAGAGACTGCTATGAAAATCATTCGTAACCTTCTGGGCCTGCTGTTGGTCCAGACACATTAGTAATATCCCCTGGGGGTCTTTCCAATACAAGGCTTGACCAATTAGGCAATACCTGACAGCCTTGAGCTTTAAAGCTCTTGCCTTGCTTTTTTCCATTCCATCAGGAGGTCTCAACTCCTGCAGGAAATGCAAGATGTCTTGGTACCAGGGGCATGCTAATAGTGACACGGTGCTTTGGGAATCCCTGTTGGATGATTCAGGTTGCTCATTGATAAGATTGATTTCCAAAGCTTTATAATTGGATTCGGCCAAGAGCTTGGCCAAACCCTTCCCCTTTATTAGCTTGGTGGGCTTAATTTCCAGGTCAAATTCTAGGATCTTGGCGATCCATTTACCTCTTCTTCCATCTATGTCAGGCTGTATAAGAATGTCCTTCACATAGGTTGAAGGGACATATGCAATGATTTTTTAGTGTAAGACATAGACCCTGAAAGCCTTGAGAGCTTTCACCAAGGCATAAGCCTGCTTCTCCATGATTTTGTATCGGAGCTCTGCATCTCTCAGTGCCTTGCTAAAGAAGGCAATAGGCTGCTCTTGCCCTTGATCGTTCTTCTGCAACAGGACCGCTGCTACTGTATCAAAAGAAGCAAAAGAAAATATCATAAAATCTTTAGAATAATCTGGACTGATCAGCATAGGAGTCTTGATCAATGCTTTCTTTATTTGCTCAAAAGACTTCCTGGGTTCAGCAGTCCATTTTATTTCATGGCCCTTCCTGAGCATGGCTGTGATATGTTTCACCAATTCAGCAAAATTTGAGACAAACCTCCTCAGGAAATTAATCCTTCCCAGAAATGCTTGGACCTCCTTTTAGATCTGGGAAGTGACAGGGCCTGGATTGCCTCTACCCTATTAGGATCAATTCTCACTCCCTCTACTGAGACTATATGGCCTAATAACTTCCCCTCTTGCATAGCAAACAACGATTTCTTGGGATTTAGGGAAAGGCCAAACCTGCGACACTTCAGGAAAACCCTCTTCAAGTGGCAATGGTTCTCTACATCAGTCTTGGAGAAGACTGTTATGTCATCTAGATAAATCACCACAAACTGATCTTTTTCCCCGATGAAATCTATGTCCATGGCTCGCTGAAACATTGCTCCCGCGTTCATCAGCCCAAATGGCATCTTGGCATACATGAGTGTGCCCCAAGGAGTGGTGAAGGTTGTCTTTTCTCTATCTTTAGGCATGACTGATATCTGATTATAGCCGGAAAAGCCATCAATCATAGATATCCTGGATGCACCAGTGACCCTCTGCAATATGTGTTCCATGCTGGGCAGGGGGTAATTGTCCTTCCTCGAACTCCTGTTCAGGTTCCTGAAATCGACGCAGAGTCTGATTTCTCCGCTCTTTTTCCTTACTGGGACCAGATTGGCCACCTAGCTAGAGTATCTCAGGGGGACTATGATCTGGGCATCCAACAACTTTTTCACTTCCCTCGCCATGACAGGTAGCAGCGTCGGATTTATCTGTCTCAGCTTTTGCTTAAACGGCTTAGCCTCCTCTTTCAGTGGGATCTTGTGCTCAATGACTGACGTGTCATATGTCTTGAGGTATTTGTAGGTCCACGTGAACACGTCAGCAAACTCTCTCAACAAATTAGTATATCTGATCCTCTGCTCCTCAGTCAAATTTTTTGACAGTTTGATGAACTTGGGCTCCTCCGGTGTGCCTATGTTGCATTCAGCTGTATCAGGATCATCGCCTGAAATCCTGCCCTTCATCGCCACATCGTTCCCATCGAACAATCTTTCTAATGGGATCAACCCCCTTGGTATATGATTGCTCGACAGTTGAATAATCTGATGGTCAACAAATTTATTCAACAACTCCCCAGGGTGGTGATCAGGTTCCTCGTTAGGGTCTTCATCTATATGCAATGCAGATAAGTCATCGATGGATTGGAGGAATTTCTCAATATCCTGATCATCTTCAAATACCTTCTAATGTTTGACATTGTCTGGTACAGAGGGTCTGTATCTTATTTCCACCTCTGAGCTGATAGTTGGTCACGCGGGAGCTTCGAACAAACTAGCTGAGAAGGCCTGAAAGTCAGCTGGAGCATTTTCTTCCCTTGGAATGAAAGAGATGTTAAAAGCCAGGAAGAAACTATCAATAAGGTCCCATACCTCGTTCCTGTAGTTCTTGAGACGTGAGTGCTTGGTCTGATAGACGTTTTTGACCTGCTAGACAATCAATTCTGCATCCCCGAACACAACCATCTCCCTGATTCCCATTTCTTTTGCAGCCCTTAATCCCAGAACCAGAGCTTCATATTCTGCCACATTGTTGGTGACTTCAAATTCCAGCTTGTATGACAGTGATATGGTTTCTTGAGAAGGATATTTGAATACCACTCCGACACCTGTACCTATACTAGAAGAAGCTCCATCAAAGAATATCTTCCAAATAGAAGCGGTCAGAGAAGGCATTTCCTGATTAAGACTGAGATGCTTTCTGATTTGCAAAGGGGCCTCAGGCTCATCAGTGACTTGCAATAAGCTAGATCCTAAGTCAGTGTCTAAGGCATAGATGGGATGATTTGTGGGGTTTGCTTCATCATTGACTATGTAGGCTGGCTGGGATTCTCTGTACAATCTCCTATGTTCCCCCCCAAAGACCGGAATGGTGGCATACATGAGATCCATCTGCAACGTCCCTCCAAGTCTCTTAATCCAAGACCTTGACAACAACATGCCAAACTTGGGGGGAACATCAACTACCACTATATCCATGACCATACTTTTCATGGGAAGCTGAAACACGAAAACTGCCAGGTCCTTGATGACTCCCAAACATTGTACCCTCCTGGAGTCGAAAGAATAGAGGTCATGATAGGCTCTAGTGACTTCTAATCCTAGTTCTTCCATGATGGCTTTAGGCATGAGGTTGTGGGAGGCCCCTGAATCCATTAAGAAATTATGCATCACTTTATCATGTATGTTCAGGGAGGTGTAGAAGGGAGGGGATGAATCATCTCTGTCTTCTACCATAGGACCTAAGACCACTACAGGCCTTTCATCTTGGAGGCTTATGAAGTCTGTGGAAGGCCCAGAGGCTTCAGATTTTAACAGGTCGGAGAAGCGTCTCTTAAATTCCCCATGTTTGATTAACTCAGTGAGGGGCACAGGGATTCTGATCTTTTGAATTTCATGCTCAAAATTAAAAGGAGATGTAAGCTTTGTAATTTCTCTAATCTCAGGAGCATGATTTTGAATAATAGGGGAGAGAGGTTGGGCCTCCTTACCTCTATGGCTGTCTGCTATCTTTTCAGCAGGCTTCTCTGCTCTAGTGGATGACTCAGGAACATCAGGTGCTGCTACCCCCTTGTCAGATCTCAGGTTATACCTGCCTTGGCCACCGCCAGCTTTGTCTCCCTTGCTTAGTTCATTTAGCTAACTGTTCATGAGGGATTCCTCATATGCTGACTTAGTTAGGTGGGGGAAAGGAGGAGTGACTTCCAAAGAGTGGATTTTGGGCTCAGGCGCATCTGCCTTTGCTTCCTCTTCATCAACTACAAAATTGTTCTGGAAGGGAGCCTAAATCCTTTGGTCGTCTCTATCCCTTTCTTTCTCCTTGTGCATAGTCGGAGGAGTAAAATTGTTTGGCCTTCTGAAGCCTCCTCTGCTTTCAGTGTTCTGAGGGATTTTGTTCATTTGTTTCCTCTCCATATTTAATCTCTCCATTTCTTCTTTCAGAACGTTCACCAGTTGGGTCAACTCATTCACTTGAGGGTGGGGCAATGATGGGCCAGAGATGTTGGAGCCAGAAATCGAAGTTTCGGATTTTCCTTTTCTTCTGTCAGTGTCGGCCTTGTTCCACAGTCTGTCAACAGCTAGCATGTTGGATTCCACCTCTATAGCTGCATCTTGCATCTGAACTAAAGAAGTGGCTCTTCTTTCTCTTAACATGAGACATAAATCAGGGTCAAAGGCACTAGCATATGAAATTTGAGCAGATGCTTCCGAAGGATTTATTTCTGCAGGAATCTTGTTATACATCTTATTGAACCTTTTGGAAAAGTCAGAGACTGACTCTCCTTCCTGCTTCTTCAGGGACCCAAACTCAGTCATGTAATATATGTAATCTTTTCTATCTCCCCACTGCCTCAGGAAAACATTATCCAGGGCTTCAATACCAGTGATAGATCCAGGGGCTAGTCCCCTGAACCATTTTCTAACCTCACCATCCAAAATATGGACAAAGACTCTCATCCAGACATCTTCATTCTCAATATTGAGGTTGTCTGCATAACTGTAAAAAGCAGCCAAGTGCTCTTCAGCCGTTATGTCCCCTTCCCTAGTGAACTTGGGCATATACTTCAAGTAGTCTCCAGCAGGGAGAGGATTCATAGGATGGGGCAGGACCAAAGGAGCGTATCTAGCAGCGACTATAGCATCCATCCTGTTCTGTGGGGGATTAACACTAGCCGTAGGGATGTTGAGTGAAGGAGAACTCGGAGGAGATGGAGTGTGAACATGTGAGCTAGGAAACGAGGTCCTCACAGAAGAGGATGGGGAAATCAGAGAGAAGTCTAAGGGACTTGAGTGTGCAGGTGCTTCTCTCTGCGCAACAGTAGTAATCAAAGGAGGAGTAGTGAAACCTCCTAAGGGGGGAGTGACAAGGATCTCTCCCTCTGATACTAGACCAGGAGGAGAAAACTCAGCAGGAACACTCCCGAAGTTCAAAAAACGGGAAACCTCAGAGGAAGCACGACTAGGAAGTTGAAAATAAGAAAATGGAGTTTTCACAGAAGGAGATGGCGTATTACCTTTTTAATCGACGGACACTTCTTTTGCGGAGCTCTTTCCCTTTCTGCATACTGCTTCCAAGTTTTCTTCTGGTGTGGCTAAAGGAAAGTGTGGATTAGACCTCATGTGTCTACCTCTTGAAGCCACAGCTGATAAAACAGGTTCTCCCCAGCGGAGTCGTCACAGTGGAGTCGCCAGGTGAACAGTAGCAATCTTCTAGTTCTGATTTCTGATGCACCTTCAGAAACCAGTTAACCTTTGTCATTCAATCCCAGGGAATATATTCAACATCGTCCCCGGCAACGGTGCCAAAAATGTTGGCATTCGGAAGTCACTCCTGGATTGCTAGCGGGAGCAGAGCCTGAAGCCCATCAGTTTTATGTCACGATTTATTTAAAGGGTGATCAAATGGAGGAAAACTCGGAACAACATCGTGTCAACTCAGAAACCAGACTAGACATGCATGAAAGAGTGAGGTCTTGATAAACTCCAAACAGTGAGTTGTAGTAAAAGGGTGAGTAGGTGGAAGACTTACGCAAGAAGGATGCAAAGGTCTATCACAGAAATCCGGTGTGTAACAGACTAAAGAAGAAATGCATTCGAACACAAAATCCTTTTACATTCAAACACAAATACCAAAGAATACAAATATGTCACAACAAATCCTTTATCGCAACAAGATTGTTAAGTCCACGTGAATCCTTCAACTATGAACCCTCCAGCAGAAGATGAAACAAAGATGGAAAAGAGAAACTGTTTGTCATAAACCAAGAAGTCTCAAACACAGAGGCATAATCAAGGACCAGAGTATTTGCTGAAACTTTACAGTCGGGAGCTTAGCTCTACCATCGATAGATACAAAAATGGAAAAATGCCTACATATACTCAAAACAACAACAGCAGCGGAACCAAGAAAATGCATTGAAAGATTTCCGTCTGCATGGCTTCTGACAGTCAACATCTGAAATATCATGCAACTTATGTCAGACACAATCTTAATTGTTTGACAGTTCCAATGGCGAATCGACGTGCCTTAAATTCATGGCCGTGCTTTCCCATTAAGGCGGAGGCAATATCTAACCACCACCAACTGCTTTAATAACTGCTTCTTGGGATTGAGAACAGCCCAACCAACTCAGCATTTCGGAACGTGGAGGGCATCTCATGCAGTCCCCTGGAAGAACCGACCGACTCAAAGGATATGCGGGGAGAATAGCGCGGAAGGTGAGACGCAGGAATGGAGCAATGAGGCCGTGACAGCGGGGAGAGAGAAATTACAAGGGGGAACACATGGCGAGATGAGACAGGTGAAGGAGGTGGAAGGATCAATGTGACAGACACATTTAAGGGGAGGCTGATGTGGAAGGGAGGAAGACGCATGGTGAGTAATGAGTGGACGATGAGAAGGAGGGAAGACCACGCGGACCCAAGAGGAGAGGTGAATGGATGACACACAGCAGCAGGGGAAAGGCGGAAGGGAGAATGAAGTGATAGGAGGAGGGCCCACATTGGTTAAGCACAGGGTAACTGAGAAGGGCGGGACTGCACAAGCGTCGTTGATCTGGGCGCCTTGATCGTGGTCGTCGGGAGGCTGCACATGGGATTCTGGACCCCCCCCTCCGCTTAAAGGTAGAAAGGCGGAGGGGGTCTGGAATGGTCCTCATCGCCGTTGATCCAAGCGCGCTAATCTGAACCATCGGAGAGTTTCGCCTGCTATTCCGGACCCCCCCCCCTGCTTAAAGGTAGAAAGGCAAGGGGGGTCCGAAATCCAACACGCACCGTTGATCCGGGTGAGCGAATCTGGACCGCTCGGACCTGCTCGCTGCTTATCATGGGCGCATTATTGCCCAAAACCTAGGAAAAATGGGTTTTAACCCCTTCTATCACTATCAAATCCCTTAGCAAGAAATATCGCTAACACTATCAATCTCTGAGTCTTCAGGATGTCCTAATAGACCCTCTAGGTCCAGAGGCCTTTTTCAATTTTGCTTCATTTTTCAAAATTTTGACTATGTTTAAGCATTCTCGCACTGTACTTCATTGCAACCAGCGAGAATAGGTAGAGTTCGCACTCTGCCTTTAGGTTTCAGTGCGAGGTTCTCGCACCTTGCTCAAGGATAACCTGCGAGAATCAGTGATTCTTGCACTGTGTAATATTGCCTGCCTGCGAACACAATTTTTCAAAAATTTGGATTTGAGTTTTGGTATTTCCAACTGCCCAGATTAGTTTGATTGCCTCGTATGAGTTTCTTGGACCATTGATTGATGTATTTCTTGTCTTTGTTTGCATGCATGAACAGTCTTAGGATCGCAAGGCTCTTCTTGTCATTTTTGTCTTGACTTTTGTTTCTTGACTTTTCTTGGCAAAACCATTCTCTCTAATTTCATAATCTGAGTGTGTTTGATTAGTTAAGAACCAGTTATTGGTTGCAAGTTAAGTTTTTCTTGGTCTTTATCATTTGTTTATTGTTTTGGAAGATCACTTTTCTTATGCAATTGAAAAGACTAGTTTGGTTTTCTTTGTTTTAAGAAAGTTCATTATTGCTTTTAGTGAAAATTTTGAAACAAAAAGATTTAATTTCTTGTTTTATATTAGATTGGGGGCATCCTTGCATTTGAAGTAGCGAAATTGCATGACTCTTGGCATTTTTTGATCTTAAATTATGAAAAAATTTCCCTCTCATGGCCCGGGGGGGGGGGCATGAATTGTGCATTGGTGTTCAATACCTTTTTCTCATTTCTTGAGAATCTTGATATTGATGAGTTTAATATATTTTGGGACATCGTGCATATGGGAATGATACATTTTTTCTCCTTCTCGTAGCATAGATTTCATCAAAATGAAAAGATTGCATCTTCATATCTTTGCATAATTTTCGAGTCGGTCAAAACACCATATTGTCCACGCCATCTTCCTTTTGAGTAACAACAGCCATAAAATAAAGCGCTTATAAAAATTGATTAGACATTTTTATATTTTCTGGTAGAAAACCTACATTAGATTAGTTGTAGGGCTTTGGAATAGGTGTGAAAGATAACTTTCCAAAGTTGCAAACAAACATAGAATCTTGAGTTAGGGAGCGGTTGAATCCACTTATTACATTTTGTCTTGGGAAGCCCTTCTAACACAAGGTTCAATCACGAGGTCACATTGAGACTGAAAGAGTTACTCACCCTGCTTTGTTGGTCTTGGTGTAGAGATTGCACGTATTACGAGGATCACTCAGAGGTATGCCCACAATGATGAGTGGAAGCCTTTTGAGTTGATTTCGGGCTAGATACCCTACCCTTGCGTGTGGATCAGACTGTTGACTATCCCCCTAGGCTTTATTGTAGTAATTGGTAACCTTAGTGGCCTATCTCTCTAGGTTCTTTACACGAGGTGACTATGGAGGGGAAAGTCTTCACGGTACCTGGAATCGACGTTGGCCAAACTCACACGGGCTCCTTGGAGGGTATACCCATGATTATGTGTGGGAGATTGCACCAGCGTGTAAGTCCGTTAAGCAGGTCATCAACGTAACTTTTCCACCCGCTCTATCTCAAACCCTTCTTACATTGTTCCCACGACGTTGGATTTCATCACCAACTAGTGTGCTCATTGTGAGAAGGTTTTGTTTGTTTGCTTGCTTCCTAGATTTTTAGCGTGTGCTGTTTGTTTTCCCTAGCAAACTCTAGGTTCGATTTATTTAATGGTGTCAGTTCCCAGAATGACCAATGAAGGAACCCCTACTCCAGGGGAACCTTTTATTGTTCCTTCCTATGGAAACATCGGTCCTCCTCACATCGCTACTTTGAGCCTTCCAGGTCTCACTATTGGATTGCTGGTGTGGTTGTTTTCCACTCAGGTAATCCCAAATGCAGCAAGTGATTTGGTCATAAGCACTTCCCCCCAAGAACATCAACCTGATGTTGATCCTTCACCATCTTCACCAGTAAGGTCTTCTCTTTCTTCGCTTGCAAGGTCACCTTCCGTTTCATCTTCTTAGTCGAGTGAAATTTTTGAAGCTAGTAACTCGGTGAACAAGAAGAAGAAGAAAAGGAAGAATAAGAAGAAGAAAATTAAGCAAAGATCCAAACCTCCAACCACTGTCAAACATGTTGGAAAACAACCAGTTACTGTTAGTCGTACTGGGAGTTTTGATGATGTCAAGATCACCCAAACAACTCGTAAGCCCAAGTACCCTTGCAGGCTTTGTAAGGGTAACCATCTTCTTAAGGATTTCCCTGGTTTATCCAAGGTTATCGAAGCATGGTCTACACACCCTCACCAAACCATGTCGTTAGCCTCTGAACAACATGCTAACGACCCCCCGTCAACTAGTCATGATACTGTTTGGAAGAAGAAAAGTAGAGTCAAGTTACCGTGCATGTTATGCAAAGGAGTCATCTCACTCACCTTTTCCCTGGTATGGACAAAGCCTCGAAATTACTGGAAGCCATGACTGTTTCATAGCCTATACTTCCAGCTGCATACCATAAGCTTTCTCTCAACCCTCTAATAGTTGATGGAATGATCACTCTGGTCCCTTCACCGGTTAATCCAATTGATCATATCATCAATCTG
Organism: Picea engelmannii; assembly: GCA_009831015.1. Lineage (NCBI taxonomy): Eukaryota > Viridiplantae > Streptophyta > Pinopsida > Pinales > Pinaceae > Picea > Picea engelmannii. The sequence continues at coordinate 60,145 of ML803434.1, read as the reverse complement.
GTCACGTCCTTAGTTGAACCGTTTGAAAAAGTGGTTGATCCGATACCATCCTCGACCAATCCCACTCTCCTCTCAGAGAGTGAAACTAAAGCGATCGATCTGATCCTATCCTTGGTCGATTCCACTCTCCCGTTAGAGAGTGTTACCCAATTGGTTGACTCGTTTACACCTATCGACCCCATTCTCCCCTTGGAGAATGAAACCCAAGTGATCGATCTGATCTCATCATCAGTTGATCCTACTCTCCCGCTAGAGAGTAAACTCAATACTGCCCATATTTTTCTCATTGATAGAGAATCTCCTGTTCTGAGGGGTACTCCTCCTTCTATCATAGGACCCCCTCCAAGTAATGAGGTCATTTGTTTTGATTGGGGTGTGCTAACTGAACCTCATCTTCCCTCTCAAATTCCTTTCCATATTATAGTATAGGTTTGTGGTCAGGACGTTCCTCAGACGTTGATAGATGAAGGTTCATCTATTAGTATTTTGTCCTCTATTGCTTGGCAAGCCTTGGGTTATCCTCCACTTGCACCAGCTATGCAGAATCTGTTATCTTTTAATAGAAGAACCATTCAACCTTTAGGGACCCTTCCTCAGTTTCCTGTGATTATGAGAGGGAAAACCGTCTTTATTGACATCATTGTAGTCCAAGACCCCTTGGATTTTGATTTACTCCTTGGGCGAGATTATGTCTATGAAATGAAAGCTATTGTGTCTACTCTTTTTCGTGTGATATCTTTCCCTCACGATGGATGGGTTGTGACTATTGATCAACTTTTATTCACTGAACCCACCTGGATTGCCTCCCTGAATGGTTCTTATATGCTGATGGTATCACCCCCACCACAGGTCAATTATGTGGTGTTGTCACCCATGGCTTCAACTTCTGATGACTTAGATCTAGTAGTTGACATGGTAATCTCTTCAATAAGGTTATTAGAGCTTGATCTCTTTACTCCTGTCACAACCCTCGACATGGTGTCCTTCCAGAGTGTGTTTCTTCCATCAAATGAAGACCTCTTGGAATCCATGACTGAGTTTTTTCCCTTGACATGGTCTCCTTCCGAAACATTGTCCTCTTGGAATCCATGATCAAGAAGGTTTCGAGGATAGTTTTTGTGTCTCTGTGACAACCTCGTTAAAAAATGAAACAGAGGTTACGAGAATAGTTCTTTTCCTGTGTCAAGCTCATTAAAAAATGAAATAGTCACCTCTCTTGAACCTTCTCTTCATCCACCCTTCTTCTTTTTCTCATCTCCTAGAGAAATTGGTAATGACCTCAGATCCTGTGAATGAATCGAAGCTTGGAGGGCATGTCTCCAACCTTTGATGATCATTCTGGAGCTAAGCCGCTAGTTTTCAAGCTAGGGGCATATCGAGCATGGTCTTTGTCCGTTCTCGCACTCGAAAATACATGAGAACGCGATTGAGCATACTTTTATCACTTTTTCGGGCTCAACAAGGTTATACAAAAAAGGAACCCCCCTGGAGTCCTCTTTAAGCTCTTTTTAGACTCTCTAAACATGAAAAGATAGTCGAGCGACCTTGCTATTTTTCACGCTTAATAAAGTATTTGAAGTAAGCGTCTGTTGAGCGATAATTTATCTCTTTTTTGGTCTCATCCAGACTATTTTACGAAAAAGGAACTGAGAGAGTTCTCTTTTAAGTGTTTTTCCAGACTCTATAATCATGAAAAACCTTCGAGTTTTCTATCTCTGGACTCGTTAAACAAACATTGATAGACCTGTGATGGGACCGAACCACTCCTTCTTAGGTTTCGTTAAACATACTCCGAGGGACTCGTTGGAAGGATGAGCTTACATCAACAAGCATATGTTATCCTCCTCAAGCTTGCGTAAAAATAAAGAGGTACTCGCCAGAAATGGTGGGGGGAAATTTGGAAAAGGGATATGTTTTCATATTCGTATTGATTGGCAGTAAGTGTCTCTCTTGAACATGACACCCCCTATTCATCATTTCAAGCCAATTTGGGAAATCCATTTGTCTCTCATTCGATTTATTACAAGGTCATTCCCTGTGTCGTCTTTGAGTCAATGCTGCCAAATCATTGGTCATGTCTTTCATATGTTCAAGAGAGGACCTTTTGAAACCTATATTGAGTCGGCCATCTGCAGTTATCCATTCTCTCCGGGTAGGCTTTCCCTGTGTCCAGTCCAATTCACATCATACTCTGTTTCACCTTCAAAATCTGTTACTCATTTCATGTCATTGATGGGGGGATACATCAAGGCCCTCCTATGATGAGTTTTTTTCTGTCGACTTCAGCTCATTATCTGGAATCAAGACTTATAAATTATTTGGTACCTTGGCTTGCATGCCTCAACGACAGGTTTCCTTGCTTTTGATAGTGGGTTTACATCATTGACCCCTGATCGAAAGATTCCATCGAATGTTCGATTTCAACTCATTTGTTCACACTCGATGGATTGTACTATGGTACCTTGGGATTCATTGACATCAATGGTGATTTCCCTCACACTTGTTAACGGTTTCATCAATGGCCGGTAATCAAGTGGTTTCTACCATGTTCGACTTCAACACATGTAATCACATGGTTAGATTCGTACTTTGGGTGACGAGATTGAAGACCGTGGATATCATCTTTGTGATCCAGGTTGCAATGGAGTATGTATAATTTGTGACACATAGATCCACTATGTATGTCTCGTGGCTATGTCGTCTTGATTTGAAATTTATCGCATAGATCCATAGTGTATTCTAGTGGCTATGCTATATTTTGACGGCATGGATCCACAGTGTATGATTGGTGGCCATGACCCATGTCTATAATGTCATCAGTCTGTGATTTGAGTATGGGAATGCCTACCTCAGAATTGATATATATGATATTCTGCAGATGCTTGGTTGTTCACAGGTTTCCGATTAGATGTGCTCTTGGTTCTCGACACACACATGTAGCTTACAAAGTCTATCGGCTGTCACTGGTTCCAACCTCATACTTTGGGGGGCATTCTATTACCCATGATTTTGGTCATCATGATGATGTATTGATGATGGTGTACTCAGGCTCTTCATAATAACTTTCTCCTGAGAAAAATTTATTTTCATCTCTTCCAGAAAACTCATTTTTGAAGACTGTTCACAGGCTGCTAGTATATTTTCCTGCGAGAATGCATGATTCTCGTAGGTTGCCTTAAGCCAGGGTGCGAGAAGTTCACACCGTGTTGAACTGCTAGGGTGCGAACTCTTTCTAAAGCAAGGAAAAATATGAATTCTCGATGCTTCTAGAAGGGAATCTTGTAGAAGGATGAGATGGCATTCGAATGGTTATCCTAGTACTGGATTCTCTGATATTTTGGGATCATTCTTATCAAAGTAATTAATTCATTCTCTCCTATATATTGAGTGAATTCTCATGGAAAATGTTAAGAAAGATTCATTGGAGAATTAGTGAAAGAATTGTGTGAAGGACTGAAGCTACAACAGCTTGGAGACTCCAACAAGTTTATCCAAAGGGGTTGATATTCTTCATGCAAGTAAGCAAGTGTGTGTGTCGGAGCCAAGGGCCATCGAAAGTAAGTTTGCAACATCAAGTCTCAGGTTGTAATCTTTACTTTCCATTAATATGATACAGTAATATGTCCCTTTACCATAAAGATATTTCCACTTTATTATATAATTCCTTGATCATACACATAGATTGACCGTTGAATAGATTGTGCTTTCTTCACTTTGGTTGGTTTTTGTTGTCTTTGTCTTGAATGCATGAGAGAACTGGAGCGAAGTGGGAGAAACAAAGACCATAGGAAGCGATAATAAGGTATGCCATTTGTTCTTGCCTCCTATTTAATTCAATGGTCAAAATCTAGGGAAAGAGTCATGTTCTGTCTTGCTTTGTTATAGATCCAGGTGGATCTAGGGAGATCGGTTAGTGTCCGTACATACGGATTTATCCAATAACAAAATTGCCAAAGAAATGTGGGACAAACTCATTAGAAGTTATGAAGGTAATGATAAGGTAAAGGATGCCGAGCTTCAAACCTACAGAATATAGTTTGAACAACTGAAGATGAAGGAAGATGAAACTATTGGAAAATACTTTCTGAGAGTAGAAGAAATGGTAAATGCAATGAAAGCACTTGGTGAGAAAATTGAGGAACCTTCTTTAGTTCAGAAAATTTTGAGATCTCTACTAGATAGGTTCAACCCTAAGGTCTCTGCTATTGAAGAACTTAATGACCTAAGTTTGATTAACTTCTAGGAACATTGACTGCATATTAAATTAGAATAGTTAAAGATAAACCCACCTCCAGAGAAGCATCATTTAAGGCAGACGAGAATGAGGATTCGGACCCTGATGAAATTGAAGCAAAATTTATGAAGAGACTAAAGAAGGGATCGGGAAAATACAAAGGTAAACTACCTTTCAAATGTTTCAACTATGGTAGGATAGGCCATTTTTCAAATAAATGTCCCCACAAAAGAAAGGATCATACATGTGATGATGAGGAGAAGCAAAAACACATAAATTTCTTTAAAGAGAATAAATTTAAGAAGAAAAGTCTTTGTCTAAACAATGATGATGATCCTTCAGATGATGAAGACAATGACTCCACTATTGAAGAGAAACTAAATGACTTCATACTTATAGCCAAAGAGGATTATGATAATATAAGAACAGGAAGTGATGCTAATGAAGAAGAAGCTATGGTTGACATGGAATGAGAATTGATCAGTGCACTGGAAGAGATTGACAGACTAAGAATTAAGAACAGAAAGCAAAGAAAATTGCTGATATAGTTCGAGAAAGACAATAAAGAACCTGATGAAGACCTTGTCCTACTAAAAGTGGAATTAGAAGAGGTAAAAAAAATCGAAGACATTCTGAAATGACAGTTATCATAAAAGAAGGCAAGATGTGAAGCCTTAGAACAAGAAGTAGTGAAAACTAGGAAAGAGATGGAGAAGTTTCAAGCCTTGTATAATTAGAATCTATCAAGTATCAAAGCCTCAGAAGGATTAGCCACCATTCTAAATCAACAAAGGAATCCAAAGCTTAAAACTGGTTTGGGTTATGAAGCAGGATCAAGTAGTGATAAGCCAAGAAACGAAGAACCCATCAAGTTTGTCAAATCTACAACCAATGACAACAACAAACTTGCATAAACAAAGGAAGACAATCAACTACCCAGGATGAGTAAAGAAAAAGGTGCCAAGATTGAATCTGTAGAACAAATAAATAGTGCGCTCCCTACTGAAAGACGTCATTAGCATGGAAGAAATTGATTTGCTCAAAGAAGACAACCATTTTCCACGTACAAAGAATTTTTCTATGGCTATTGTTTCTTCTGTTCTAACTTTGGTCACAAAGTTGAAAATTGTTCCTTAAGACTTAGACATGAGCAACTAAGATTTCAAAGGAATAAATACTTGCCACAACAAAGAATGATACAACCAAGTAACAAACCTTCACAGATTGCAAATTTCCAAATTAAGTATAGAGACATGCAACTAAGGAGGTCAAGAAATAATCAACATTCAATGAGTAGACAACACTACAACAATAATTTTGACCCATTGAACAATGATATTGAATGCTACATCTGTCATAACTATGGACATAAATCTGTTGACTGTCGATTAAGGAACTATGAACCAGATTTGAATTCCCTTGCTGAAAATGTCAAGGTTTGGAAGAAGAAAGAAAGTGACAAGTGTGGATTAGTATTGTCATCTCAAAGAAAAATGAACCCTTGGTATATAGACAGTGGATGCTCCAAACATATGATGGGAGGCAAAGGTAAGTTTCTATCTCTAAGTGAAAGCAAATAAGGAAACATAACCTTTGGAAATGATGCTCCAGGTAAAATAAAGGGTAAAGGAATGGTGAGTTTAAGTAATGGAAAAGGAAAAGCCCAAGATGTTATACTTGTAGATGGACTGAAACATAATCTGCTCAGTGTAAGTCAAATGTGTGACAGAGGATGTGAAGTGGTTTTCACGTCCAAGGACTACAAAATAAAGTCTGTAAACTCGGGACAAGTGGTGGCCAAAGGCATAAGGACATAAAATAACATATATGTGTTGAAAGAAAATAGAGAAGAGTGTCATCTAAGAAAACATGATTAAAGTTGGTTATGGCATAAGAGACTTTGATATCTAAACTTTGACCACTTAATCAAACTCAAAAATATCGAGGCAGTAAAATATCTTCTGAGAATATCAAAGCCCCAAGATTCAATGTGTCAACCCTGCCAAGTAGGAAAGCTAACCAAGAGACATTTTAAGTCCAAGAGCTTTACTTCAACAGAGAAACCACTCCAACTAGTTCATATGGATTTATGTGTACCATCAAGACAGGAAGGCACAGGGAAAGAAAACTACTTCATGTTGATTATTGATGATTACTCCAGACTTACTTGGGTTTCCTTTATCAAAGAAAAAGTTGAAGCATTTGAGAATTTTAAAATATTTAAGGCTTTAACTGAGACTCAAACATGCAAGAGGTTAAAGGCAGTAATATCAGACCGAGGAGGAGAGTTTATGTCAAGTGATTTCAAGGAATTCTGTGATAAGCATGGGATCAAGAGAGAATACACAATCCCAAGAACTCCACAACAAAATGGAGTAGTTGAGAGGCAAAGCAAAACAGTACAGGAAATGGCCAGGTCAATGATGAATGAGAAGAACATTGGTCAAACCTATTGGGTAGAAGCAATACACACGACAGTCCACATTCTTAACAAAGCCCACCTCAGACCACAAAGTGACAAGACACCTTATGAACTATGGTATGGGAGACCTTTCTCAATCAAACACTTCAAAGTCTTTGGGAGTAAATGTTACATAAAGAATAATGATGAGAACCTTGGAAAATATGATGGCAAGGATGATGAAGGTATCTTATTAGGATATGCTACAAACTGTAAAGGATACAGATGCTATAATAAGAGGCTACATAAAATGGTTGACTGTATTGCCGTAAAAGTTGATGAAGGAACCCCGGAAAGAGAGGGGTACAATAATGTGTCTTCTACATAGGACATAGCTAAAGCTGAAGATGAACAGGTCCAAGAATCAGAAAACGAAGATTCTGAATCAGATGAAGACATAGATACTCAGACAGACTCAAATCAGCAGGCAACTTCAAATTCCTCCTCCAAAATCACTCAAAAGAATCATCCTACAAGTCAGATAATTGGTGAAAAAGAAAAAGGTGTACAAACCAGGAGAAAGATAATAAAAGATACCAAGAAATCACATATAGATTTCATATCCATGATGGAACCCAAGAATTTTAATGAATCTAGAAAATATGACTATTGGATTAAAACAATGAATGATGAACTTGATCAGATTGAGAAAAACAATACGTGGGAGATGGTTCATAGACCTGAAGGTAAAAATATCATTGGTTCCAAATGGATATTTAAGAATAAGTTGAATGAGAAGGGACAAGTTGTTAGGAATAAAGCAAGATTGGTCTGTAAAGGCTATGCTCAAATAGAAGGATTGGATTTTGATGAAACTTTTGCGCCCGTAGCAAGATTAGAAGCTATCAGAATATTTCTTGCCTATGCTTGTCATAAAAGGTTTAAAGTCTATCAAATGGATGTCAAGTCAACTTTTCTAAATGGAGATTTAAATGAAGAAGTATATATGGAACAACCAGAAGGTTTCAAATTGTCTCATAACCCTGACTTAGTATGCAAGCTGAAGAAAGATTTATATGGGTTAAAACAAGCCCCTCATGCCTGGTATCATAGACTGGATACGTATCTCAAAGACAAAGGGTTCAAGAGAGGAACAATAGACAACAATCTATATATCAAAACAGAGGGTAATGATTTGCTCATTGTGTTTGTCTATGTAGATGACATCATCTTCAGATGTAATAAGGATCAATTGGTACAATGGTTTGTTTCTTCCTTGAAGTCTGAGTTTGAAATGTCTATGATAGGTGAACTACCATTTTTTCCTGGTCTGCAAATTACTCAGAGGTCTGAAGGGATGTTCATTTCTCAAGAAAAATATCTAAGAGAAATGTTGAAAAGGTTTCAAATGGAATATTCTAAACCTATGGGTACACCTATGGTTACTGGTGTTGGGGTCCTATAACTATAGGTGAATCGATTCTTCGACTATTGATTTGGCGTTTATCTCGTGATGACGAAGTATGGCTCGGTTGATCCCGTTTCCTCCCCCCATTCTTTTTGCTCGATCCCCCATCACCCTTCTGCATCCTTCATACACGTTGCGCCCTCACTCCCTTGTCCTGTGGCCCCATTGACTACCTCTCGCCCGTCACCCATCCATAAATAATCAAACTTAGGATGAACGAAGAAGAATAATAGATCAGTTAGATTAAAATAATAATAAATGTTAATGTAGTTAGTTTAATAA
>ML803434.1:29140-40907 GCA_009831015.1 Picea engelmannii | reverse complement strand
GGGGGTCCGGAATTTTGCATTTCATGAAAAAACCACTTTTGCCTTTGTCTTGCCATTTTTGCCTGTTTTACCACGTCCTATTTCAGATCGATTTTTGGGAAAAGGGAGATGGATTTTAAAAATCCGAGAGGGGTTTTTTCTTAGCATGGGATGAAGAACAAAAACCTCTTTCATTTTTTGCAATGGAGGCATGAGCAGAGATAATCGAAGCTATCTTCAAGGCCCATTTTTCCAGATTCTCAATTTTCCGTTACAGTCCCGATCTTGCAGGAGCTGTTACGGCCAGCTGGGGATGAATTTGGTAAAACCAAAGGATTTTTTTGTCTAGCACATGCCCATCTACAATAACCTCTTTCAGTTTTCACCCAGGTTTCATCATTAAAGAGAAAATCACGTCTTCTCGGACCCCTTTTTCGCAGAAAACCGGTCCGTCTTTCATGGCAGAAAGCTCCAAATTTTGTGGGAGTGGTTGCTATTTTTGGCCGAGGCAGTTAAACTGACTTCCGAAACTTATTGGGATGATCTATCCTATTTATTGAGATGATTTTAATGTAAAAGGGTTCAACCTGTGTAAGGATTTTGACCCTTTTTGGCGGGACTGTGGGCCTTGTTACTTCAGGAGGTTTCTCTGTAATTTTGGAATGACAAATCAGTAATGGAGGAAGTGATTTACAGGATTCTCGTGTAGCAGTGTTGGTGGCATGTCCCTTGTCTGTTTTTAGTCATCTTTCTGCTATCATTCAAACATTTTCATTTCTTATTATTGAAGAACAGTTACTGGAGAAGAATTTATGCATGCATACTCTTTGTCCAAATTTTTCAATAATCTTTATGTTTTCTTCTAAAAATCAGTCTATGAATTCTTAACTGCTCATTTGCTCAGTTTTTCTCCCCCATTTCTTCCTCAAATCGACACCTTTTAAACTTGATTCGATCCAACAGTTGTTACTATCTTGCCCTGTGGAGACATTTACCTCTAGATTTGATTTGATCATTGTCTTATAAATAGACTCCATAGCCCAATGGTGATTTGAGAAACTTGTCAACCACACTCTCATCTAAATATTTTCAAAAACCCCAACCCCATACTTTCATAGCTAGACTAATATCTATTAAAACAGAGCTATATCAGACAGAGAGATCCCTCTCTGAGTCTTGGAGGGCTAGATCCCAGACTCAAAGTGGTTTTGATGTTGCCTTTGTGACTACCTTACAACCTTGGGCAAATTACAAAGTGCTAACAACTGGATGAAAATTAAGTAGATGATGACTCACCTGATGTTGATCAAAGTTCATATAGTTCAATGATAGGCAGCCTATTGTACATCACAACATCTCGCCCAGACATAATGCATGTTGTTGGAATGGTAGGAAGATATCAGTCTGCACCTAAATAGAGTCATTTGCAAGCTGTCAAACGGATATTCAATTATTTGAAAGAAACAATGACTTATGGTCTGTGGTATCCCAGAAATCAGAATTTTCAGTTAACTGCTTATTCAGATGCAGATTGGGCAAACTATGTTGATGAGAGAAAAAGACCAGTGGAGGAGCATTCTTCCTAGGTGACTCATTAGTAGCATGGCTTAGTAAAAAGCAAAGTTCTATTTCTTTATCAACTACTTGCAGACTTGGAGGTAAAATATGCAGCATCGATCCCAATTCATTGTGATAACACTAGTGCCATCAGTGTGTCTAATAATCCTATACTCCACTCCAAGACGAAGCATATTCCCATAAAATACCATTTTCTGAGAGAGCAGGTCACCAATCAGGTTGTTCAGGTCCATTACATTCCAACCACAGACAAAATTGCAGACATCTTTACTAAACCCCTAGCCAAGACACCATTTGAATATCTTCGACAGAAGCTGGGTGTCATCCCGTCTCACACCTAAAAGAGGCCATCCTATTAGGGGGAGCTTTGTATTGATTGAATATCTGATACCTCCTAAAAATACTGCAACATCTTAGGGGGAGCATGTTTTCTTTGACATTGATGTGAAAGGGGGAGAAAAGGAGTGGTCCAGACCAGATGCTACAGTTGGAGGTCCAAACAGATTAGCGTAGTCATTCAAGGTTGCCATCAATGCCAAAGGGGGAGATTCTTGGCATGTTTTCAGGCAGATGTTCTTGTCATTGATGGAAATATTAGAGTATGTGGCGATGGAAAAACAAGCACAACGTAAGCTCAAAAGAGATAGTGCAGAGGTGCACAAAGAGTGCAAGAGTGTGCTTGTTTATTTGATGGAAAATAGGTAGGCAAGGAAGATCAACAACGTAGGGATAATTGCATGGAAATATAATAAGCGTAACTCCATTTCAGAGTTTCAGATACCGGGAGATTGAGAAGTCAAGAGTTGAGATTCTTCAACACAAGAGTCCTGGAGTTGCGAAATCCGGAATCCCAAAATCCTGAAAGAGGCACATCAACAAGAGTTTTATAGACTGGGAAATAAATCCATTTCGGAGTCCCGGATACCGGGAGTTGAAGTGTCAAAACACTTCACCACAGGAGTGCCGAAATGTCGAAATGATGAAATGTGCAACGATGAAATCCCAAAATAGGCACATAAACAAAGAGTTTTGCAAACCGAGAGATAACTCCATTTCGGAGTTTCGGATACCGAGAGTTGGAAGAGTCAAGACTCCTCATCATCAGGAGTCCCAGAATCATGAAATGTGAAATGCCAAAATTGTGGAAGAAGGAGGACAGTTTTAGATACCGAAATTTGGAAGAGTTAAGACTCTTTATCATCAGGAGTCCCAAAATCACGAAATGCGAAATGTCAAAATCCCGAAAGCAGGAGGACAGTTTTGGATATATGGAGATGGAGGAATCAAGACCCGAGACTCTTCATCATAGGAGTCCCAAAGTGCTGAAACACAAAATTGCGAAATCCATTTTTTGAATAAGGTTATGGTCGCAGCCGGTGGTCACATCGTCAAAAAACTGTAGAGAAGAGTTCGAAGATTTAAGCTCCTTTTTCGGATTTTCGGGGATCACGACTTGGAGAGTCGAGATGCCTCGCAACAGGAATTTATGACTTGTGAAATCATGAAATGCCGAAATACAAAATGACAAAATGATCGAAGCTATTCCAGCTAAGCTCCTTTTTTGGAGTTTCGGAGATCGCGACTTGGAGAGTCGAGAAGCCTCACAATAGGATTGTCGAATTGTTGAAATGCCGAAATGCGAAACATGTTTTGGCTCATCCTATGTTCATAGCCATTGGTCACATCGGTGAGAGATGGAGGAAGGAGATAGTGTAGATAAGATCCATTTCAATGTTTCGAGGATCGGGACATGGAGAGTAATGAAATCTTCACCACGGGGATCCTGAAATGCCGAAGTGGGAAATGGAGAAATGAACGCAAGATTCAATGAAGTCAATTCAACAGTGCAGATGAATTTGAAAAATATCAAAGGGATATTGTTTCACTACAGAGTGCAACTACTAGAAACCATTGATGGTTTCTTCCAGAGGACTCGAAGAGACTTGAGTGTGATTGCCAGAGGAGCTAAAGAGTTTCAAGGAATCTGCCAGTGGGATGAAGACTGGTCATAGAGGCAATTGACAGATGGAAGAGAGTTGAATCCTGTAACTACAACAAAGAGGTTGAGCTCGTCTGTAACATAGAAGACGAAGAGTCTCGACTTCTAGAGAGAAGTTGAGGATTCTCAAGATAACACCCAGTGATGATGGATGCATGGGTGAAACCGCCAGAGAAGCTAAAGAGTTACCATGATGATCAGGCAGAGCACTCACAATGAGGAGGAGATGTAGAACAGAGAGAGACAACATGGCACACAGGAGATGGGATAGTTGTGGAAGAGGAAAGTGGAAAAAAAAACACCCCGATGTGGAGTAGATTGGGGTGGGAGAGGATGCAAGAGAGAGAAGCAGATTGCATGCAAAAGGTGCACAGAGAGTATAATAATGTTGAACAAAGAAGAAATGGGGGTTGTTGTTGAGTGTGATTGAGGTGTGAAAAAGGAGTCAGAGCACAACAACAGAAATGTATAGAAGGGGAATGGTGCATTGAAGGGACATGGCGCAGAGAGCATAAAAGGCAAAAGAATAGAAAGCGCAAGGAGTGTGCAGAAGACATTGATGCAGACATAGCAGCATAGTGTAGAAGAACAAAGATGAGACCGGTAAGCCATTGAACAACTTTATATCGCTACAATAAATCATAATAGAAAATATTTATATTTCAGGGTGGTAGGGAGGTGCTAGGGAGGACTGTTGTCCTCATAGGTTCAAGTGGGTGCTTGAACATAGGGAGTTGTAGCTTCCATCTCGTTGTAGCCAGAGAAACTAGGGTGGTAGGGTGGTGCAAGGGAGAACTGTTGTTCTCTGTTATACAGGTTGGTGCCTGTGTGACTGGAAGTTGGTGCTGGAACACTTAGGGAGTTGGTGCTTCCTTCTAGTGGGTGCTAGAGAAACCAGGGAGTTGGTGCTTCCTTCTTATGGGTGCTAGAGAAACCAGGGAGTTGGTGCTAGATAATCCAGAGAGTTGGTGCTCTCAACAAGTAGCATCTTGCAAAACAGAGGTTGTAGCCTCATTATGAGCTGGTGCTCATATGTATGATAATGTAAAGAATGTAAAGATTACTTATCATATAAAGAAGAAGCGGTTTTTACGCTGTATGGGTTTCCTTAGGAAATATCTGTCTCTGTGTATCTCATATGTGTGACTGATGTTGAATGTTCTATTGCTTACTTCCTTGAATTATTAAGACTGTCATTAAATGTTGTGTAAAGAGTTTAAAATAAGCATAATTGTTTAAGCACAGGTACAACTGATTCACCCCCCCCCCTCTCAGTTGTTTAACACTTTGTGCACAGTCTGTGTAAGGATTTGTGTTGTGAATTGACTTTGAGGAAGGCGGATCTAGTGCACAGTGCGCAGATCACCTGTCTAGTGTAGAGTAATCTCTTTGGATTTGTGCCTGTAATAAAATTGAAGAAGACTAATAAAGAAGAAGAAGAGTTGGTGGGCGTATCCCCACACTGGGGTGAACCACATGTATCCTATGTAATTGTGCTTTGTGCAATGTGTTCACGATGTTTATATTTTCTTAGTGCACTATTCTTGATGTATGGTAGATAGATCTATGAATTCTTGGTGCTTATGATGTGAATGAATGTTAGATATGCTATGATTTTATGCGATAAATTATTATAAGTGTTTGATCTGTTTATTATAGCGTTGTTTTGTATTTAGGGTTTAATATGCGAGGTGAATATAAGTTAAAGAACTAACCATATTATTAGTTAAGTGCTTGGTTAAGTATTGTGATCATAGATCTGTGTCCCGACTAGGTTGTAGACACTTGATTCCTACAACCCCCTATTACAACCCTAATTTGCACCAAACATGCATACCTAGCAGTAGGCTATCTTACTTACTATTATTTCCAAGCCAATACTAAATAGCTCTTCTTAAAAACCAAATTTTTGAAGATGTACGCACCCTACACCACTACTACCTGTGTATGTATGCGAGATGCACCATTACTGCATGCGTATGTATGCTAGATTCACCATTACAACCCGTGTATACCCACAAAAGTTGTAAAAAATAAAAAGTTTCAAGGGAATACGGGCTTTGGGGTAGTTTCATAACCAATTAACCGCCCATAGCCCATCACCCAACCGAATAACTATCTTTTTGGAATATAAAATAAGGTGTTGGGGTTCCATTCTAAGGAGAATCATGAAAGCAGTGAAACTCTACCCATTTCCTAATACCCCCTTCCCCCAAGAATTTGCAGCCACATTGTGAGTTTGAGCCAAAATTCCCTATTCTTTCCCTTTTTCTTCATCCATAACCCTATTCCTATTCTCTAGAGAGAACTGTGAGAGAATAAGGATATGTGGAAGCAATTGGAGATTGGTGAAGAGGAGCCTAGGACCGGGTTCGAGGAGCAGTCGTTGATCTTGTTTTGTAAGTGACATTATGAGATTAATATAAAGAAGTACTTTTTTTGTTCTGCCATATCATGTGTTTAATCTGTATGATTGATTTACATTGTTTCATGACATCTAACCCATTAATCCATATATAGAATGTTTGTTCATAGTTTCTTGTTTGTCTTTTGGTGAATGCAGGTCAACCTTGGGAGGATATTTACAGTCGAGAAGCGACTGAACGCATTGGGATTGACACCGGACGCAAAGTTTAAGATAAGACTACTGGATCCCTATACTTTGTACTTTATATATGAATGTGGGGTGTTGTCAGAATAGTGGTTAAGAGTAGGAGACTTTAGACGGTTAGCTCTTCCTACACATTAGAACCCTGGTGTAGTCCGTAGGGGGGTTTTCCCACTATAGAACCCCCCCTACCTCTACCTCGAGTGAGACTTCATCTACTTCATAGGTGTTTCCTAAACGGTCGGTAAGTAGGGTTTTGTTGGTGCGTTGTCCAAGCATTGACCCCTGGGTATTCCCCTATGCCAAAAAATGGTTCCATTGTCAGGACTTGAAACTATCATTGCTGGGAACTGAAGAAAAGAAGAAAGCTCTGTATGTAGTTTTGTTTTTGTAGAGAGCATTATTCTACTTGACTTGTGAAGCTCAGTGCTAAGAAAGGAACCAGATCTTAAGAAAAGAGGTAAGATCTCAAATCTTTGTGCTCTGGTAAAGGTAAGATAAGTGGAATTTTTTTCTCCAAAAGTATGGATCTAGGTATGTTTGATAGATTTGGTCCTAGTCTGAAAACTAGGGCACAACTAGAAGAAAGAAGATTTGATCTGAATAAATTTGATAGAAATAGTGAAAGATATGTTATTCCTATGCATAGAAAGAATTTTTGGACTAACAAGTGGATGCATGACCCTAGAAAGAATTTTTTGCAAGTCCATCACTGTGATCCCATTGCACAATACAAAAAAGGTTGAGGATCATTTAAAAGAAAGAGAGGATAGAAACTATGTTATAGTTGCAGAAGATCGGGAAATCTTACTAAGGAATGCCTTGGTATAGGTCCTACTTGTCTTTGTTGTAAACCTATATATCACGAGGTTTTGGATTTCCCTAAAATGATTTATAAAGTTGAAAATATGAACATGAGACAAGAAAACCATCAAGAAGGTCAAGAAACTAAGGATATGTTAAAAAACCAGAACAAATCAGAATATATGTTATTACAGTTGAAAGAAACCCTTAATGATCACAGAGACATCAGTTTACCAAAGATCTTAAAAAAAGGAAGTGCATAGAAACAAGAATAGGAGAGTTAGACATACATTGTGCATTAGACGAGGAAACACAGGTGAATCTTATGGCAGAGAGTACTTGGGAAATTTTGGGAAAACCAACTATGATTCCTTCATTGGGAAGGATAGGATTGTTTAAAGGAAATATGATAACCCTGTGTGGGAGAATTACTAACATACCTACGATTGCTCATGCAACATTGACTGAAGAAGAATTTGACGTGATTAAGTTTGTTGAGAACAATGCCCCTTTTGCACTTTTGTTAGGGAAGACCTGGAATGAGAAAGATCAAATCAAAAGAAAGAGAAGAGGAGGTAGCCACATAATAGAAAAAGAAAGAATTAAGGGATTTCATGACTAGGAGAATAACATGCTTAATAGAAGAACAAGAGGACAAGGCGAAGCAATTGAGGGATAGAGAATTAGATTTCAAAGCTAAAAGAACACAAGAAGACTTACAAAACCTATCCATGCAGAAGATAAGAGCACCTACCCCAGAAGTAGTAAGAAAAGTAGTGTCACATCCGAACCCTTTGAAAGACCCTCAGCAGTACAAATTTACTATGCTAAGAGAAGATAAGTATAAGAATGGAAAAAGGAATCTAGAGACTCACATCATAGTAAATATGGCCAGAAATCTTAGCAAGAAGAAAGAAAAATTAGAAAAACTGCAGAAAGTCAAGAAAAGACTTCGCAGGATGCATGCTTGTAGAACTTGAACATCGTCAAAATAACAGAACAAGGCAGAATGACGCTTCGCCATGACAAAGCTATATGACCTCTGGAGGCATCCCGACCATTAGAATGATGCTATGGAATGGATATAAAAACAATTATTTCAGGAAATATCGCCATTGGTCCATTGGGACCGTGCCATAACGGATGGATTGAGGTATTCCTACCCGTTGGAGGAAACTATTATGACATTGTCTAGTTATTTGATCAAATGTTACACCGGTACCACTTTTTCAAAATGCGATATTCAAGCTAATAGATAAGTTATTTCCTATTGTGTTGTGTTGTATATATCTCGCCATTGATTACCTTGAGTATTTGTTCGCCTACCCGAGTTATTTGACCATGAGCGTGTATGTTGGGTGAATGTAGCGTAGTAGATAAGTCTATGGAGGATATCCTAATAGACCTTATGGCTGAGAAAGTTATGTTTGTAGGAGTACATGCCTCATCGACGGGAGGATTGCAAGCATCCCCCTCAATTGGATGTCGATCTGGGCCATCCCGAATTGCAGTGAAGAAAAGAAGAAAGAACCATGATGATATGGCAAATGCAAAGCAGATCCCGTCAGTCTTGTCTGACTACATCCCACCTTTGGCTCACATGGTCAGTCGTGACAATGTCCCAAGAGATTTATATTACACAATCATCACTGCATACCTCCTGAAGGGGATACGTGTAGTAGGAACGCAGTTAGGACTGATGCCAACTCTTAAGATAAGTGATTTTAACCTCACCGATAGGAAAAATTATGGAATGCTCGCACCACATAGATACCTAACAAAAACGATTGGGAAGAAGCCTAATATAGTTCCCCAACCATGGATCAAGGAGATCATGAGTTCAACTATCCTAAATGTCATGAAGATCCCACACATGCGTTAAACTCCTCCTGTCGTGATTCCATGGAAGGTACCTATGGTTGGATAGGCGCATCCCTATGGATCCAATGCTGATCCACCTAATTACTGGATTAAGCATGCAGGGACTAGACCCTCAACAATTATACCTAGGGAAGGTTGTAGATCAGTCCCTGGTATAGCGAATAAAGGAGGCGTATGGCGATGTGGAGTGTTATCACACTAAGTTGCCTTGGGTCTTTAGCCCTTAGTTTTTATTTTTCTAATCCTTTAGATTTTTTAATTTTGGTTTGTCTCTTAATTGTGTGGTTTACTTAGATGACTTTGATAAATAAAGGTCTAATTCATGGCTCAAAATTTGATCCTCACATGAACTTTTGGCCTAGGTTCATTTTTCATGACTTATGTTTCGATCCCCTCCATGATTTGACACTAAGTTCCACTCACTCCATGACCAAATCGACTTGACATGCCACCCTCCTCACTCATGCCTATGTAGCCTTGCCTTGTTGTTCCTTGTCCCATGCTTGCTGGTCAAATCATTATTTGAAAAGGAGCGTTGCCAACTCACCAAGAATTTCCGTAGTGCACTCCCTGTCCTTTATCTTTCACTACAACTCGTGATTATTGTGATGATGTCATCTCTTCCTTGTTTTCAACACCATGGTTAGTTAAAAATATGCCTTCAAGGATTCATCTTTATGAGATCTGCTAACAGTTTTCAAATTTTGAAAATCTCGAATTGTTGCACTCACAAACTACTAGTTCGGACCAGCTGGAAGAAATGCTACCAGATCTAATGTTGAGGTGGATTCAAGGGCTGAGTTTCTCATGATACTTTCCTAATATTTCGCTAAAAATTTGAGTTGTCTTTTTTCTCTAGGTATTCCATTCTTTTCCCCCCCTCTGCATATCAATTTCAAGAAGAAATTATTGCCCAGAGTTTTGGTAGCTATCGTCCCTACATAGGTAGAGGAGATCTTTTCCTCATGCCATCTTATCAATTTTCCCTGCACTCAAACCTCCAGTTACCATCACCTGTTTATTGGTCTTAATAAATATGCCCGCCATTACTCCCGAGCTCTCAGTGTCCAAGCAAGTTTTATCTTCTTTATGCCCAGTGTGCTACCCAGAAACACTACTGAAACGATGTTGTTTTTTCCCTTGCCTCCTCTATCTATTGAGCTAGACTATTTTTGACCCAGTTTTCAAAGATAATCACAGGGTATCCCTTCACCATATGTTTTTCCTTAGTTTTTATATATGTACACAATCAAGGGAGGGATTTTCATAGACAATGTTTCCTAATCTAGCAACCAATCTAAATTAGGGAAAAATCCTAGAAAGGGGCAGCCACTCTTCACGTGAAGTCTGACTCTTTGATTCTCCTGGTCATCATCATTCCATATCTCTTAATATTTCATCCTAAACCATGGAGACTCCTTTGAATAAGAGGTCGCACAAGGTAGGTAATGTGGTTAGAACTAAGCTTGCAGACATGCATCTATTCGAGGTAGATCCCATGGCTAGATAATTTTTTTGAAGGGTGGGATGCCTCACTTTCTACCAAAATATGAAAAAGGGTCATCCTGAGGTGACAAGGCAGTTTGAATTACATTTTGATGGAATTAAGACCAAGGTAGGGGATCTATAATTTCAGGTGTCTGAGACCTCTATTTCAGAAGCTACAGGGATCCCTATCACTAGGGAGAGTTTGTTTAAATCCATGACATTGGATGCAGCCTATGCCAAATACTTCCTTAAGACTGAATATCAAACTGACAATCTTTCCAAAAGGTTACTAAAAAATCATCTGGTTGGAGAATTTGATAAAATATTGAGGATCATTCAGAGGTACTTCACATGTGAAGGGAGGTTCAATACACTATACCATTACCATATAAAACTTCTGCTTCATTTTACTAGAAAAATTGAAATGAACATTCCCTTCTATTTGCTAAGGATCATAGGCAATTTTTCAGACAAGGTTCAATCCAAGTCAAAGGATGTGGATACTAGCATTTTTAATTATGGGTTGATTAGAATGTTGGTTTCTAAAGAGTTGAGAAAGAAGAACATCTCATGGGAACACTGCATTATTTCTACTCACATGAAATTAGACATAGCAGCTACTCCTCAGTCATAGATAGCAAGCTCTTTACCATCCACCAGTGTTGGTCCAACAGGTGCTAGCAAGAAAAGAAAGAGTAAATATCTTTTTCAATATCAAGAAGACATTAAGGAGGTTGCAAGAACTAAGGAGGAGGCTTACCATTCTCCACAGAGAGACCTTTCACCCCTTCCTGCACCAGAATTAGAAAAGGTCCCTTCCTCTACTAAAGCCACAACAAAGAAAGGGAGGAAGCTACACTTCTCTTCATCTCCTTCAACAGCTAGCACCAATATCAAAAGGCCTTTCACAAGGTCATCATCTCTTAAAGGGGTTGTTGAAGAACGCGTCCTACCAAAGGTCTCCATTATAAATAAGAACAAAGATAAGGGCAAAGGAATTGATAATCCTATTGAGATAGAAGAAGTAATCTCTGTGTAGTAGGAAGAGGAAGCCATAAAAAATCATGTTGAGACTGTTCACAATCACTACTCCACCTAGCAGCCAAACATTCAAAAGATTGATCAGGAAACTCATGAATTCTAGGAAGCAGGTGGCTCATTTGAAAGCATAAGGCATGTCTGATGGGGTTAATATGAAATAACTCATGGATGGCTACAACCACACTCTTGATTTAGCAATATTTGTGGCAAGAAGAGCCCATTCTCTTCATAGGAAACTCAAGAACCTTTATAGGAAAAACAAAGACTTTCAATCTCAGAACATAAAGCTCAAAGAAGAACTGCAACAATTCCAAGATGAAATGGCTCAAAGGAACTTGAATGTATTGGTTGAAGCTTCTATTGAAAAAGAGAAACCAACATCCAAGGAG
>ML803434.1:5023-21494 GCA_009831015.1 Picea engelmannii | reverse complement strand
GATATATTGCTGATATATGTTGCTGATATGTGCTCACATCTAACTGGTTATAAATGACAACAATGGGTAATGAATAAATTTTGAATGCTAATTGATGAGTTTTTGTGCAAGAGGGAAGTTTTGGGAAAAAGAGCCCCACAGTCATTCACCCCCCCTCTAAGTGTGGTAGGTGTGTCTAACAAGGAGAGCATAGTTCTAGAAAAGAAGCCTATTACTGATAAAGGGAAACATATTGTTGTGCCAAAGGGAAGTCCTCCTTCTACAAGAAGGAGTATCGGGTTGATGAAGTAATTGATGAAAGGTGAGCTTCGTTTTTTAATATGGCCCCTTTTTTTCAAAATATAAGTAATTAAGGAAATACTACATCTGCCACCTATACAATCTATACAGGCTTCTAATGCATTTTGTTCATAGTTTTGGGTTTCAACAGTAGTAGCGCATACATTCTACAGTGTTATGGCACCACATAATTATCTAATTTTCATGTTCTATCATTCTGCTACAAACAACGTTGCCTAATTGCCTAAGACTAGTGTAGCGATGTCGCTGCTAACTACCCAAGGGTGCTACCAAATTGCATTCAGACACACGGGTGGGAACTAATGAAATTTTAATAGAGAGTGAATTACACAAGCGGGCACTATCAAAATTTTGACAGAGGCACACATGTGGGCGCTACCAAAATTTTGACAGAGGCTGAATTCTACGCAGAGGCATGCAAAATTGGCTCTACCTATTTGACATGCCTATTTTGGAGGTTGTGCTACGGAATCATGGAAAATTTGGTAAAGGCGCTACAAAATATCACTACCCATAGTGCTACCAAAGGATGCTACCAACAAGTACCGGGAATCAAGGGGGATCAAATTACCATCTTTATGAATGACCGATGATGTGGAGAATGGAAAAGATAGTAGTTGGAAGCATGATGACAGTTACAAGCCTCTGAAGGAAACTTGGCATGTAGGGAGTTGCGCATCAAGGAACATCAAGTTAGTTCAAATATTGGTTGGATCAGTGGCCAACATTTCTCCTTTTTATAGCACATTTGTTAGTTTAAGTTGTTATGTGAAATAACTACTTGGATATTTTCATGGGAAGAAGGCTAGCTCGCACCTCCAGTTGTTGCCTCCCCTTTGTTATAAATAGATAGTCTAAATTCTTAAGTAGGTTCGAATGGTTGATCTAGGCTCCCCTTATGTTGTAATATTTTGATGAACTTATTGTGAACTGGTTATGTACTTGATTTGAGACATGTTGGTTAATAGAAATCAGCTTTCTTATCCCACCTTAATTGCCTCTGATGTTGAAGTATTCATGCTTGAATGATTCACATGGATTGTTGTGGTGATAATATGATAAATGTTTGATTATAATATTATTATGATGTTTCTTTAGTGTCCTTAAACTTTGAATTCAAGAAGATCTTGAGTTTTAGTTTTTCTTCCTTAGGTTGCTTGTAGACCTGATGTTTATAGCAACCTCTACATTTTTCTCACCAAAATTCTTCCCTCTGTTCACCTTTACTCCCACTTACTGATTGAATTTAGTCAAGACCTTGATTTCTCGTGCATACTAGCCTAGATTTCTGAGTTAGAGCATTATCATCTTGAGTCTTATCCATTTGAACCCTTAAAAATGCATTTACATTTACAGATAACCTGATGGGTACTGGGCTTATCTTCCATGCAATCTGAGGGTGATTCCTACTGCTAAAATGGAGAAAGGGAAGAAAGGCTACAAGGTACAGTGCACCTAGCTTGTCATCTAATAGCGGGAAAGCTCATCAGAAAGAACAACTTGACGCAAGTAACAACATTCGTAGTTGACCTTACAGGGAAGTGAGTGGAAGGGATGCAGATGAATTGGGTGATATACCTTGTCAATCTGTTGGAGAAGGATTGTCGTGAAGTGTAGGACTAAGGTTATAAGTTCCACTTTGGTTGGTTGTTGATTCTTATTGCACTTTTTTCTTGGGAGATGCTAGAGGGAGCGACATTCCCTGAAGTCGAGCCATCAGAACCACTAGACGCGAGGTTCACCACCTTGTGGTATTAGAGCAACATGGCGATGCAATGGCAATCAAATGTGGTGTTCCACACCTACTACCTACAACTAAAACGAGCCATTGAATCTTTCTCCCGAATGACGTTGAATACACTCCATCGGTTCAGTCCACTCACGAAGTTCCGCACAGATTGACACTTCATATATATCACTGCACGCGAGGATGAAAACAAGGAGGAACTACAGTCTTACTACACATTGACTGAGGAATATATGGAGGAGATAACCAAGGAATGGCCTGCAGAATTCCTTTTACCAGTAGAAGAGAAAAAGATCTCTGACCCCGATATCATCGGAAGCCCTTTGATCACCCGGACCGAGTATGACGGACCAGGAAGCTGTTAGAATATGAGAGATTGTTCTTGTTTTACCATTGACAATACCCTTGTCACCCAACCATAGGCTGAAGCCACCCTTCAAGCACCTTGACCTTGACAAATAAGAATACTAGTAGCAGTCAATAGCCAAGTAAGGCTAATGCACCAAGCAAGAATAGAAACCAAAGCCGATCAGATAGTCCCACCCAGAAAACTGGCGCAACACCTTCCCCAGAAACGTGCGCACAAAATTGCCAATTGCAGTGCACACAACTGGCTCTCTGCAATTCTGAGAATGTGTCAAATGAGAGACTAGCACCCTGTATTTATAGTGGTTCTGGCAGACTTACTGGGGTTGACTTCTCCTTCTGGGTACTAATTAATTCATATTAATTATATTTATGCAGCTGACATCTCGTCTAGGGTTTCCTTTACTTCTTTGCTTCCTTCTGAAATATTCTAACCTTGTCATAGGTCACAATACAGGTTCATACCTCTTGAAGCTACCATAATATTAACACTCCCTCCTAGATAGGGAGGTATGGTCTTGAGCACAAACAGACCATTCAACTGGTAGTATCACGAGCACCGTCATTATTATCCAACTGGATAATCTCCTATGACAACTGGTACAATATCAATTGATAGAACACACCTGTGTTAATCCATGGTAGTACACAACTACTCAAGCCATGACACATAGTCACAAATAGTGGAACAAATCCACCACAGTAGTATACATCTACTGTCATATAGTCTTCATAACAATCATCTGATAGCAACCTGCACATAAACAATGTTATGATATAAAATGAATCATCTAGGCCAATCTTTCACTCAAATCTGTGAGATATGAAAGAATATCTGCCCTCAGAGTAGAACAATGAGATATATGGACTATTATTCTCAAACAAGGAAGAATAACTATCCCGTCTTTTGAACTTGGACCATTCCCCACCCTGGGCCATTCTTCCTACACTTATCAAAGTGCACCCTGGAGAGAATGTATAAACCCTAAGGAATGCTTATCCTTGATTGTTGAGCCTGGACCATTCCTCACCTTGGGCCATTCCTCCTACACTAATCAAACTGCACCCTGGAGAGAATGTATAAAACCTAAGGAATGACTATCCAGACCATTTCCTCTTTTAACCACAAGAGGAAAATATTGTCTTGCATCAACCTCCAAAATGGACCATTCCTCATGTTAACCACAATGAGAAATCATTTTCCGGTAAGGCAGGCTAGTCTTCTTGAGTAACCCTCAAGAAGAGAGATTTCCCTGGACCACTCCCCATGTTAACCATAATGGGAAGTCACTGTCTATGATACATCATCAATTTGGACCATTTCCCATGTTAACCACAATGGGAAAGTGTTGTCCGTCTGAAATCTCAATCCACTTTCTAAACAGGAAAGAATCTGTCCAATCTGGACTATTTTTCAATCATAAAGATAAATGTTTCAATAATATTTTTCAACAATATTTTTCAATAATATTTTTAGTTCTCCCTCCTAACCTAGAGAGTCTTCCCTTTCAGCTAAGGGAGTTATTTACACGATCCCCATCTTCCCTCGAAAATATGTAAACTTTATTCTGGATAGCGGTTTTGTCAGAATGTCTACTATCTTCTCGTCAGTGGGGATATACTCGAGCTTTACCTCTCCTTCCTAGACTTTATCTCGAATAAAGTAGTATTTTATCTCAATGTGTTTCGACCTTTCATGAAACATGGGTTGTTCTAATAATCTTATACAACTCTGATTATCACAGTATATTATGGTCGATTCTAGAATCTAATCAAATAAATCAGAGATTAACTTCCTTAACCATATTGCTTTTGTGCATGCCTCACATGCTGCCATATACTCTTCTTCTGTTGTGCTGAGTGTGACAGACTTTTGTTTCCTGCTGCCCCAAGATATCATAGAGGAGCCCAAGTTGAAACACATACCTGAAGTGCTCTTTCTGTCTTCTACACTTCCTACCCAATCAGAGTATATGAATCCATGAAGCTGTATATTGTTGGATATAGTATATCTCAAATCATAGTTTATTGTCCCATGAATATATCTTAATACATGCTTTGCAACTATCCAATGCTCATGTCTTGGTTCTACCTGGAACTGGCTTAGTGTATTTACGGAAAAGAAAATGTCTGGTCGAGTATTTACCAAATACATCAATGTCCCAATTAGTTTTTGATATAGAGATGGATCTACTGGATCAGAATCTGGAACTTTCACTTTTCTTATATCCACATTCATAGGAGTGTCCATTGACTTACAATCCATCATTCCAAATTTTTGAAGGATATTTATTGTGTACTTTCCTTGTCCAAGGAATACTTCACCATGCTTCTGCCATACTTCTAGTCCAAAGTAATAGGGCATGAGACCTAGATGTTTCATATCAAATTCAGAAGATAATTCCTTCTTACAATGTATAATGAGAGACTCTTCATATGTTATGAATAGATCATCAACATATAGTAGTAAGATTACAGGTGCATTGTCCATGACTTTATAGTAAAGGTTTGGATCTGCATGGCTCTTGGAGAAACCAAGTCTCTTTAGATAGTTTTCCATTCTAGCATACCAAGCCCTTGGATCTTTATTGACTCCATATATAGCTTTCTTTAATATGCAAACATGAGTGTCTCTGGAATGTACCTCAAACCCTTGAGGTTGTTCAATATATACTTCTTCTTCAATAGCTCCATTGAGGAAAGTTGTCTTTACATCCATCTGATGTAAGTTCCATCCCATGGAAGAGGAAAGAGATATGATAGCTCTGATGGAAGTGTATCTAGCCACTAGAGAAAATGTCTCATCATAATATTCTCCCTCCTTCTAGGAGAACCCTCTAGCTACGAATCTTGCCTTGTATTTATCCACACTTATGTCTGCTGCATGTTTGATCTTGTACACCCATTTTGAAGTTACCACCGATTTTTCTTTAGGTCTTGGTATGATTTCCCATACCTCATTTTTTTCATAATGGATTGATGCTCTTCCATCATAGCTTCTTTCCATTTTTCCTTTTGAACTGCTTCTTCAAATGTGGTAGGTTCTTCATCTATAATCTTTGTCATGTATGTTGCATAACTTGAGAATCTTTAGGTCTTTTACTCTTTCTGAATGTTCCTTCTGGAACCTTGATTATTTTTTCATCTTGTAAGGTAGCTTCAAGCCAAGCTGGTCTTTTCTTGGTCTTAGGTACGATATCTGAATCAATGTTTTCACATGGCTCCATAGGATGATCGGGTAGTTCCTTTTCGTCATTTACATTTTCGGTGCTTTCTTTGTTAAGTTCTTCAATCTCTTCTTCTTCTATAGTTTCTTCGATGGATTTCCTGAAGGCCATCCTTTCATTGAATGTTACGTCTCTACTGACCTCGATCTTGTGTTGTTCTGGAATATATATTCTGTAAGCCTTGGATGAATCACTATATCCCACGAATATCCCTTTCTTTCCTGAAGGTTCTAGTTTATTCCTCTTGTCCTTAGGAATGTGGGAGTAAACAGGACATCGAAATATTCTTAGATTTTCCACATTAGGTTTCTTACCTGAGAAAGCTTCTTCTGGTGTCATGTCCTTCAATATACGATGAGGACTTTTGTTCTGCACATATATTAATGTCATTGCTTCTTCTCCCCATAAGAACATGGATAGACCTTGATCATTTCGTAATGTTTTTACGGTTTCTTCAATCAATCTGTTCTTTCTTTCTACTACACGATTTTGTTGAGGATTATGAGGAACAATTAGATCCCTCCTAATCCCTGCCAATTTGTAGAATGCAACGAATTCCTTTGATGTGTATTCTCCACCATTATCGTTTCTTAGCATCTTGATCTTCTTATTCGTGAGGTTTTTTATTTCTTCTTTGAACTCTTGAAACTTGTTGAATACTTCGTCTTTTGTCTTTAGTAGATATAGCCAAGTATTTATTGAATAGTCATCTATGAATATTATGTAGTAGGAATATCCTCCTAGAGATTTTACTGGGATTGGACCACAAACATCCAAGTGTATTAGATCTAGAATCTCCTTAGATCTGTTATTGCTTCTTGGGAATGGTTTCTTGATATTCTTCCCAAGGGCACATCCTTTGTAGATTCCTTCATGTGTAGACTGCAACTCTGGTATTCCTTCAACCATTGTTTTGAGAAAGGGTAATGCTTGATAATTAATATGAGTGTACGTTCTATGCCAAAGTTCATTAGGGTTGAATTCGTCATGTACAAGAGATTTTTCATTTTGTTCTAGTAGTCTGTACAAATTTCCTTCATGACTTCTGATAACCCTAGCATTCTCTATGTTGGAGTCTTTATGCCATGATAATACTTTTCCATCCACGAAATCTATTATGTTTCCCTTGTATTCTAGGAAAGATATTGATACAAGATTCTTTTCTAAACCAAGTACATATAAAACATTGCTTAAGTGAACATAGTTACCTATTTTCATTTTGATGGCGGCTTTTCCAAATCCTTCCACAGGGTAAGTGGTTTTGTCTCCGAGCTCTACCTTGTATGAGGTCTTCTTATCATTTATATTTGAGAGTCTGGCTTGATATACTGTCATGTTCCTAGAAGCTCCACTGTCGATTATCCACATGTCATCTTCAATTGTTCCAGTAAGTGCTGAGTAGTGTAAAAGACTAATTGTTTCACTGATGTCTTCGGTTGTCTGGTAACTGGTCATTCCTTCATCCAAAACTTCAACTTCGTCATTTTTTTCTTTTGAGAGAGCCAAAAGGTGCACTGAGTTAGGGTGCATCTGAATATCTTCTTTTTGAGCAAGATTCTCCATCACAAGGTGTCAGATCTAAGGTTAGGGTTTCTGCAACTCCTTCTGTTAGTAACCCTAGAGACAGTGTCTTTGGAAGCTTCTCCTGCTAGTAACCCTAGTGGCATTTCCTTAACAAGCTCAATACCCTAGTGGCTATGCTTCCTTCCAACGTTTAGACTGAATGCAGGAGGTGTGGGCCCATAACCTATTAGAATATGATAGATTGTGCTCGTTTTACCATTGACAATACCCTTGTCACCCAACCATAGGCTGAAGCCACCCTCTGAGTGCCTTGACCTTGAAAGAGAATAATAATGGTAGCAATCAATAACCAAGAAAGGCTAATGCACCAAGCAAGAATAGAAACCAAATCTGATCAGACAGTCCCACCCAGAAAACTGGTGCAACACCTTACCAAGAAACTTGCACACAAAACTGCCAACTACAGTGCGCACAACTGGCTCTATGCAATTCTAAGAATGTTTCAAATGAGATATTGGCACCCTATATTTATAGTCGTTCTGGCAAACTTACCGGGGCTAACTTCTCCTTCTGGGTACTAATTAATTCATATTAATTATATTTTTGTAGCTGACATCTTGTCTAGGGTTTCCTTTACTTCTTTGCCTCCTTCTAGAATATTCTAACCTCGTCATAGGTCACAATAGAGGTTCATACCTCCCGAAGCTACCATAATATTAACAGAAGCGGAAATAAGAAGAAGAAAAAGGAGGAAATGAAGGATGTAAACAGTGAGGAAAAGAACAACGCATCAGAGGAAACTGCATTTGAATCACCTGTAGGAGGAGGAGGTGACAAAGTAAACCAAGAGGAGGAAGGGGAAGAAGACAAGAAAGAAGAGGGTGAAGTAACACCTCCAAAGAACCCCCTTACTATAACATGCCCGACCATCCATCCCATGCCACACTATGCCAGCAAACTCTCTTGTTCTCTCTGCAGAACATACTATAACACACCCAAAAACCAATTGAGCTATGCCACATAAATTTTTATAACTGCATGCAATTAAAACATATGCACACAAAACACTTGCGAAATCTTTACATGTAAAACATAAAAAAACAAATACATTTCATAAATGTATGGATTCACATTGAACTAATAGTAACATAGACATGCAACATATACAGGAAATACCCATAAACATACAAATAGTTATAATCGCACATAGGATAAACCCATAAAATTAAACACGTAAATAATAATGCAACATGTGATTTTATCACACAATTGACACTTGTCTTTGTGATAATATCACCAAATGTGTGTAGACCTTCCACGAACCTCCCAGCTTTATACCACACTATTCATCACTCTCAACAGTGAGTCACCCCCGAGCTGGGACTAAACTCCACCCTGGTAAAGGGATTCCTAACTAGGATAAAGGCTCATGGACAACAGGAAAGACTTCATCACGTGTTCTCACTCAACTAACAGACTACAGTCCCTCATTCCCCACATGCCTATCCCACCCAGGAAGTGTTCCCCTTCTCTTCTCAACAGTCCTTCGACTACCCCACTTCCTTTCCAGGCTTCAACAATAGGCCAGACATGAAGTCTCGGAGCACTGTAGTTGCAGCTCAACACCTTCAAGAAATCAATTCCCAACCATTCTCTCCCCCAGATAATTTGTCATGGGCCTGATAACCCACTTCTTTAGTCTAGATCCCAAGCTAACCAGACACACCAACACAAAATGGTTATGGATTCGGGTTCAGGTACAGTCATGAGATACCAAGGATAGCTCAATGGGTGTCAATACTCATGGATGATTGAATGCTTGGTTGAATGATGGAAGGAATGATGGAAAATATGAGAGGAAATGAACTAAGTCCCAACAATATCTATGTATGTCCCCAACTTTACACTTGTCACGTTGGGAGCTAGTTTGGCCCACTTGTACCCAACTTTAGAACTTAGGATAAAATAATTATCCATACTTTACATTTAAGAAATAATATTATAATATTCCTTTTTGGGTTAATCTCCCTAGCTTAGACCCTTTCCTTAACTTATCCCCTCCCTTTCCCTAACCAGTGGAGTCTAGTCCCCCATATCTTTTATCGTGATTAGTTTGCACACATCGATGTATTTATATTAATTATGAGACATGTACAAAAACAGGGACAATGGCCTTTAACATCTAGGCTCTCTGGCCTAATCAAAACATAAGCATCCTATCTTATAATAATTATCTCACTAGCCTATAAAACATAGCATATACACAAAGGCATCGCTAGCCTCACAATCGTGTGCACTCAAGTTGCTACGCACAGTATCCAGGAATGTGCACACTTCCTCCTTTTACTGCGTAGTACATGCATGCACTATACCATGAAATGTGCATATAAAATGATGTCATACAACTCACCAACTTAAGTACATTTTCATTTACATTTACAATTGGGTTCATCCTTAGGGATACTACAATCCACTCCCCTTATTTATGCATTGTCCTCAGTGCATCGTGTACCCATGTACAACAAAATTTCAAAAATCCTCAAAAAGATGTAGATATTTTGCCTGCATTACATCCTAATGCTCCCAAGTAGAGTCCTCAAGATTGTACCAGGTCCATTGGACCTTTACAAGCCCTATGGCTCAGTTATGGAGCTGTTTTATTTTCCGATCCAAAATGTGTACCAGATGCACTTGAAAAGTGTCTTCTTGCTCCACCTGAATCACATTCCAATGAATAACATGATTAGCATCAGGTATATATTTATTTAGTAGTGATACATGGAATACATTATGAACAGACATAGATGTAGGCAATGCAATCATATAATCAATTGGACCAATCCACTCTAGGATTTCAAATGGCCCACAATAGCGACTTGCCAACTTTGAACAATTTCCCAACTTCAGGGAACTTCTGTTGGCTTTCACTTTCAAGAATACATGATCACCCACTTTGAATTCCTTGTGAGTTTTTCCCTTATCAGCATATCTTTTCTTCCTGTCTTGGGAAAACTTTAAATTTTGATTTATTTTTATCATTTTCTCCTCCATTTCCCTGAGAAAATCTAGCCCAACCACTGCTCTATCTGCTAGGTTATCCCAGCTTACTAGAGTGGTGCACTTTCTGCCATAAAGTTCCTCAAATGGGCTCATCTTTAGAGATGTTTGGTACCCATTGCTATAAGAAAAATATACCAAGTGTAGGTAGTCTTCCCATTTTTATTGTTTATCCATCACATACATCCTCAACATATCCTCAATCAATTGATTCACCCTCTCTGTTTGTCCATCTGATTCTGGATGATAGGTTGTACTAAAATTCAAATTTGTTCCAAATCCATTAAATATTCCTTTCCAAAATTTTGAGGTAAATTTTGGATCTCTGTCAGACACAATTGTCTTTGGTATGCCATGTAATCTGGAAATTTCCTTCATATAAACATCAACAATGTTGGTTGCCTTGTGAGTGAGCTTAACTAGAACAAAATGGGCATCTTTAGTAAGCTTATCCACCACTACCATGATAGAATCATGTTGTTTCTTTGTTCTGGGAAGTTTAGTAATGAAATCCATTGTTACAACTTCCCAATTCCACTCAGGAATGGGTAATGGCTATAGAAAACCAAATGGGTGTCTATGCTCAGCCTTTACCTTTTGAAATTCCAAACATCTGGCAATAAAATCAGCAACCCCTTTCTTCATGTCTGGCCAATAATATTGGCTCTTGACAGCTACAATAGTTTTCTGATATCCTGGGTGCCCAACATAAGGAACATTAATCATTTCTCTTAGTATCATATTTTTCAATTCATTAGAATTTGGTACATAAATTTTCCCCTGTACCTAATAATTTCATCATTACCTATCTTGTAATCTTCAATTTTCTATTGCAAATTACCTTGCTGTAATTTTGCCAC
This sequence comes from Picea engelmannii, assembly GCA_009831015.1. Lineage (NCBI taxonomy): Eukaryota > Viridiplantae > Streptophyta > Pinopsida > Pinales > Pinaceae > Picea > Picea engelmannii. The sequence goes on along the minus strand of ML803434.1, from coordinate 10,413 downwards.
TAATTATTTGTAATGCAAATCTAATTTGGCAGCCTCTGGAATTTTGTCTTTCAAATATGATTGGTACATACTAATGGTTGTAGCATGCATTTCATGCACTCTTCTGTTGAGTGCATCAACCACTTTGTTCTCTTTTCCCTTGATATGCTTTATATCAAAGTCATACTCACTTAAAAATTCTAACCATCTGCTTTGCCTAGCATTTAGAGTTGGTTGATCAAATAAATATTTTAGATCATTGTGGTCTGTCCCGATCTCAAACCTTTTCCCCATGAGGTAGTGTCTCCATTTCCTCAAGGCATGCACTATGGCTTCCAACTCCAAATCATGAGTGGCATAGTTTATTTCATGCTCCTTCAACTTCCTTGATTCATAACGTATAACAAACCCATTTTGAGTGAGGACTCCACCAAGTCCTTCTTTACATGCATCTATGCATACAATGAAATCTTCATTTGGGTCTACAATCCTTAGTATTGGAGAACTTGTTAATAATTGTTTCAAGTGTTTGAAACTCTTTTCACATTCCAATGTCCACTGAAACTTCACACCCTTTCTTTGCAAGGAAGTGATTGGGTGGGAAATCTTTGAGAATCCTTCAATAACTATTCTATACTAGCCTACAAGGCCCATGAATGATTTGACCTCTGTCACATTCTTTGGCGCTGACCATTCTCTAATGGATTCTATCTTCTCAAGATCCACTAGTATCCCATCCATTGAAATGATGTGCCCCAAATAATGAATTTTCTTTTGATAAAATGAGCATTTGCTCAATTTTGTGTACAATTGATGCTCCCTTAATACTTGCAAAACCATCCTCAAATGATTCTCATGCTCTTCTTATGACTTGGAATATACCAGAATGTCATCCAAAAAGACAATGACAAACTTGTCTAAATATTCTCGGAAAACACCATTCATTAAGCACATGAAAACAACTAGTGCATTTGACAACCCAAATGGCACCACTGTGAACTCATAATGACCATACCTTTTCCTAAAGGCAGTCTTGATGATATCTTCCTCTTTAATCCTTACCTAATGGTATCTTTACCTGAGATCTATCTTTGAAAATATCTTTGAATCCTTCAATTGATCAAAAAGATCATCAATCATTGGAAGAGGATACTTATTCTTAACAATCACTTTATTCAGCTACCTGAAATCAATGCACAATCTTAATGTTCCATCTTTATTATTCATGAACAAGACCGGGGCACCCCAAGGTGACACACTTGGGCGTATATACCCCTTCTTCATAAGCTCTTCAAGTTTCATTTGCAACTCCTTCAGCTCTGGTGTACTCATTCTGTGAGTCTTTGACACTGGAGCTAATACAGGCATTAAATTTATAGAGAAATCAATATCTCTCTTTGGGGGTAGTCCCGGTACCTCCCTGAACATGTCTTCAAACTCTTCCAAGACTACATAATGTTCCAAATTTGGAACCTTATCTTTAGGTGTCTCTTCCATATGTGCTGCAAATATTTGACACCCTTTCATGTAACATTTCTTCAGCTGCAATGCTGAAATCTCTCTGATGGTTACAACCCTAGGAACTCCCTACACTTTCGTTAGTTTCCCTTCCTCATCCAAGAAAGTAAATTCTTTGTTATGATAGTCTAAGAGAGCATGATGTTGGTCCAACCAATCCATCCCAATAAGATAGTCATATGAACCTAAAGGTAAGATGTTCAAATCTGCCTTGGTGTTCAGTCCATTCATGTCCATACAACATGAATTAACCATCTCATTAACTTTTCATTTGGCTCCTGTAGCTAGCTGCACCAACCAAGATCTCCCATGCTTGATTCTTGGCAAATGAAAACTTTCCACCATATTAGGATCTATATAACTATGACTATCTCCTGAATCAATTAAAATAACAATGGTTTGGTTGTTGATCATACCTTGTACTTCAATATGTGACTGATACTTTGCTTTCTTATTGTCCATGGATGCATAGATCCTTGGTACGTTTCTTCCCATGTACTCCACTATTTCAGCTTGTTGTACATTGTGAACATTTCTCCCTTTTTCACCTCTGTGAGGACAATCTCTAAACATGTGATCTCCTTTACAACCCCAACATTGAATAGGTGGTTGCCTTGGTATTTGAGCCCCTGTTTCAATCGTTCTAGGCTCTCTAGGAGTTTGTTGTCCCTTTGTATAATTTCTGAAGAATGGTGGCTTAGATCCCTTCTTCCTCTGATCCACCTTGAATTTCTTTTTGTCTTCCCAAGATTTTTGGAAAGTTGGCCTTGATTTTTGTTGATCATAAAGGCATTTAGCTCACCTTGTGGTCTCCTCCAATGTCTTGGGATCATCATACTGTATTTTGTCACTGATAAATGATGCCAATCCACTCAAATACCTTTGAATCTTAACTGTCTCATCCTTGATGAAAGAGACGTACCTCAACAGTTCTAAAAACCTTCTTTCATATTCATCTATTGTCATACTCCCAAGCTTGAGTTCAAAAAATTCTTTCATTTTCTTGTCATAGTATCTCTTAGTCAAGTATTTCTTCTCAAAATATTTCTTTAATTCCCTGCAAGTAACACTTTTCTCTTTGATGTGTTTCACCTGCACAAGATGATCCCACCACATGGATGCTTTTCCTTTGAGTTGATAGATGGAAATTCTACTTTCTACATGAGAAGAATAATTATGCAATTGGAAATACTTTCTCATGCCCAACAACCATGTTTCTGCATCTTCATCCTTCTTGTGCTCACCATCAAATGTAGGAGGTTTTATTTTGTTCATTTCTCCTCATAGCCTCAAACCCGAGACCTCTTATGATTTCTGACAGGGGATGGACTCGAGTTGTTGTTTTCTCTCTTATTGGAATGCCTTGGGGAGTGATGGTGATGTCTTCTAACACTTATTGATTTTCTTTTCTCATCAGAAGGCCTGTGACTTCCTGATTTGCTTGAGCCACTCTCCTTGTCCAATTTCTTTTCTATTCTGGTCAAGCTTTCCAATAACTTCATGTTGAATTCATCCTGCTACTCCTTGGATTTCATAAGCCTTTCATTATAAAATTTATGGATTTGGACATCCTTCTGCAAATTTTTAATGGTCTCTGCCATATTCATGTTTTCATATCTTCCTTCTCCATGTCCATTGGAGTTTGTTCCTTCAATGCCCAAATGGACATCCATCCCTTTGCTCTCATATTGTTGACTGAAATTCCCCTGTGCCTCTGCCATTCCTATGGACTCTAAGATGATATTAATCTGATATATATATTTTTAAATCTTTCCAACGCCTGTTCACATGCCTAATTCTGAGTCTGGAGCATCAAGTTATGGTCATTTGAAATTTCACCAATAATTTTTCTGTTCGTTTTTCAACTTAGTGCAAATCTGCGCTATAAATATGCAATTTTGCACCTACTCCATTGAAATTTTTGTATGATCTCAATTGGGTTTCTTCATAATAATATTATGGACAATATTTCCAAGTTTCACCTCCTTCTGGGTTTTGGACTGCTAGTTACAGCTTGCTGAAGTTCTAGGCCAATTTGTGTTTTTGGTCTAGAATGTTATAAGTATCTTATTTTCTATATTAAACACTTTTAGAATGCCCAGAAATTTAATTGAACTCTGTGATTGTCTTCTATGGCTCAATATACTTCCATTGACTACTCTTGTGCCTCAATCTGATTCTGGAGCAGAAAGTTATGGCTCTTTGACGTTAGAGGAGTCTTTAAATTTACCCTTCATTGTTTGTGCTATAACTTTCTAAAAAATGCTCTGTTTGACGAACAATTTATACCATTAGAAAGATCTATCCGATTTATTTCATTTGAGATACAAAGATAGAGTGTACCTGTGGTACACCTCTATCTTGTGGTTTTTGAGTTGCTAAAAGTGCTCTTAAGGCCCTAAAAAACGCGTTGCAAAAAGATGGCGTTCAAATGATATAAAATGTCATAGAAAATCACTAGTTTTTTGTTGTTATTCATCTTCCAAATGACTTCGCACACACAAATTTCAACCTGTAAACCCATATTTACCATGTGCATCAACAACACAAGGTAAGTGGTTCTTTGTGCACTTTAAAACCATGGTGTATGAGGATAACTTGCACACACTACTTTTATGTCCCGCACCAATATCCATCGCGTGCATTTTTTGTACCATGCACTGGTATCCACCGCACACATATTTTTGTACCATGCACTAATATTCCATGCACATTTCACTCAATGCGCTGCACCATTCCAAAGTATAGTAATTCTCCACTGTGCACCAAAACTTTGCGCACTCCATTAACAAAATTGTTGCATGACAACATATACTCACATTGCGCGCGCAACTACCAAACTCCGCTATACTATGCCAATACTACACACACCACGTGCGCCATTATTATGAATGTACACAATGTGCACACTTCTTATGCATATGCACACTACGCAATGCCAAATTTAGCATGTGCACCCACACACCAACATTTTTTCCACACGATGCCAAAATTTAGCACGTGGACTAGAAAACCACTATTTTTCTGTGTGGTACCAAAATTTAGCGCGCACACCTGCAGACTAACATTTTTCTGTGTGGCATGAAATTTAGCATGCACACCAGCATTCCAATATCTTGCCGCCCAGTGCCAAATTTTACCTATCACAAGCTTTCCATTGTGCATGATGCATTTTTAGTGCGCCCACCTGTGCACATTCACCATTATGCGCATCAAATCCTCGTGAATTCCGCTGCAAAAATTTGGGCTTTTTCCTAACTTTTCCCAATTTACCATAGACATTCTGCAACCACAAAATTTGTTCAATTTCACCCCGAAAACACCAATTCAACCTCTGCAACAAAAAATCATTGTGGGTTGACATTTCTGGAACGAATTTCCCCAAAATCAATTCACAAATTGAGAATTTTATTTATTAATCTTGCTCCAATTCCAAGTTCAAATTTGCTAGAACAGATATTAAATCAATAATATCTTACAACATGGCCAAATTTCTCAATTTCCCCATGAATTTACCAACAGAAATTGGGGCTTTTTCCCAATTTTTGTACCATATTGTAGCTGGATGCTCTGCATCTCGAAATTTGGCCACTTCGAAATAATTATCTATGAAATTTTGCTTCAATTTAACTTTATCGGCCCATCCAGGCTCAATTCTTAAAACTGAGGCTCTGATACCAATTTGTAACATCCCCGACCATCCATGACGGGCCAAGCTACGCCAAAGAACTCTCTGTTGGATTACTGAGAGGGGGTGAATCAGTAATAACGTAATTATAATCCTTTTTCTTCAAATGTTATATCAATGTAGAATTATTATCCAAAAATGAGCAGTAATAAATAAACAATCACACACATGAACAGTACACCAGTGTTTTACATGGAAACCCAAA
>ML803433.1:287545-299758 GCA_009831015.1 Picea engelmannii | reverse complement strand
TAACTTATCATCCTTGTTGGCTAGCACAACAGGCTTTGTATATCTAGTCTCTACTACATCCCAAACATCAGCACCCAAGGCCATTAAGTATGTTCTCATTCTAATCTTCCAGAAGGCAAAATTTGTTCCATCAAACAGAGGGGTCTTAGAGGCCGAAGTCCCTTCATGACTTGTCATGTTTAAGCTTACAGATCTACCTTTAAATAAAAGGAACCCTCTCTGATACCAATTGTTGGAAATACTAAAACAACTGAAAGGGGGGGTGAATCAGTTGTTTATGAGCTTAAACAATTTTATAACTTTTAAATATTATTTATCTTCCTTCAAGTGATCATCAAAAATATACATCATATGGATAGTAAAAGTAAAGACCATCGGTCACACATAAAGTACACACAGAGACAGATTTTCACAAGGAAACCCATAAAGGGAGGAAACCTCTTCTTCTTCGAAATGATAGGAAGTCTTTTTCAGTTTTGTACATCATTTACAATTGAGCACCAACTCAATGTGAGGCTGCTACCTCTGTTTTACAAGCTACAACTTGTTTGAGAGCACCAACTCTCTGGTTTCTCTAGCATCCACTAGAAGGAAGCACCAACTCCCTGAATATTCCAGCACCAACTGGATGGAAGCACCAACTTCCTGAATGTTCTAGCACCAACTGGATGGAAGCACCAAATTCCAATTACACAGGATCCAACCTGCATAGCAGAGAACACTAGTTCTCCCTTGCACCTCCCTGCCACCCTGGTTTCTCTGGCTGCAACCAGATGGAAGCTACAACTTCCTGTGTTCAAGGTCCCACTTGAACCTCTGAGGACAACTGTCCTCCCGAGCACCTCCCAACCTCCCTAAAATATAAAATAATGAATACACAGACAACTACACAGATAAATCAATTCTTACCAATCTTTCTTTGTATCTGATCTTCAACAAATTGTTCTATTATTCTTCTCTTCTTCTGTTTGTTTAGCAGGTCTGCTCTGCATCAACTTTTTCTGTCATTCTGCTATATTTGTCATTCTGCTCTGCTTCTGCTCTACGTTTCATCTCCCTCTGCACATTTTCTCAATTTCATGCTATGCCTCTGCTCATTTTATTTTTCTTACTGCTTATTCATTTTCACTTCAGAACATCCAACTCTTCTCAATCTGTCTCATCTTCTTTTATGCATACTTCCCTGACCGTTCCACTTCACCTTCCCTCAGCCAAAACAAGAACACCTGTCCTTGCAACTGAAACGCTAACTGATTCGTAATCATGAGTCTGTTTTGTTTAGAAGATTCATAACTGAGGAGTTAAATGTGTGTGGAAGAACAGTAACCCTCCGATCACATTCAATCTTTATCCGCACTGTTGGATGATCTTTATTATATTTTCCTTTTAAGTCAGGTTTTGGCATTTCGACATTCCTTTGCCCAAGTGTCTCGACACTTTCACATCACGATCTCTGAAACTTTGAAATGGAGCTTATCTGAACTGACTCCTTCTCTTCCCGTGACCAAGGGCTGTGACCAAGGCTTTATGTGAAAGGCGCTTTCGCGATTTTGCATATCGCGAATTCGTAATTCCTTATGTTCAAAGTTCCTGTCACCTCCAAATCTCGATCTGCGAAATTCCATAATGAAATCAGATCAACGATCCAAATTATATCTAGCTCTGACGGTTCATATTAAGTCAAGATATTACTCATCGCGATTTCGTAATTCCTGACGTTCATAGTTTTTGTCACTTAGGAATCCCAATCCCTGAAACTCTGTGAGAGGTCAGATCAACGATCCAGATCATTTCTTGATCTAACGGTCCAGATTCAATCGTGATTTCACATATCGCGAAATCGACATTCTTGATGAATTGGTTTCTTTGCCTCTCCAAGTCGTGATCCTCGAAACTCTGATATGAGCCATAATCAACGGTCTAGATTCATTCTCGATTTAATGGCTGCGATTGCATCGCGACATTGCATATCGCGAAATCAGAGTTCTTGAGGTCAAGTGACTTTGTCATTTCAAAGTCTCGATCCCCAATACTCCATGCAGAGGATCAACGGTCCAGATCTCATTCTCGATTCAATGGTTGCGATTGAATCACGATATCGCATATCGCGAAATCGGGGTTCTTGAGGTCAAGTGACTTTGTCATTTCAAAGTCTCGATCCCCGATACTCCATGCAAAGGATCAACGGTCCAGATCTCATTCTCGATTCAATGGATGCGATTGAATCGCGATATCGCATGTCGCGAAATCGGGGTTCTTGATGTCAAGTGTTCTTGTCACTTCAAAGTCTCGATCCCCGATACTGACAGGAATTAACGGTCCAGATCAAAGCTTGATTTGACGGCTCAGATTAAGTCGAGATTTCCCTCATCGTGAAATCGGGATTCCTGATGTTAAGAAACTTTGACATATCCAACTCTCGATCCCCGAAACTCCGATCAACGGTTCAGATGTGATCTTGATTTGACGGCTCAGATGAAGTCGCGATTTTTTCTGTTGCAATTACGCCCATTTCTCCTTTTACGTTAAAGAGCGTGTAGGTTATCCTTGAGCCGACGATGGTCGGGTCTTGCACTTGGATCTAACGACTGATCTTTTTCCTCCTCTTCAATGCGCTCATCCTTTCTTCATTCATATCTAATGGCCCTCGTTCTTTTTGGAAATTTGAATGGGATCCAACGGTCACTGACTCTTCTCCTCCCGATTATTGTTGCGCTGCTACTCATTGTTGTTGTACTCAAGCCATCACCACAACCACAACTATACTTGCCATCAATGACAAGTATACACTGCCTGTAAATATGCTAACAATCCTCTGTACATTCTTCATGCTATTCGTTGTTTGTTACATATTTATCAACAAAACCCTCATTCCAATCGATTTGAATCCGTTGATCAAGTTTTTGAATGGTGAAAAATGGTGCTAAGCCATGAAAATAATCCATCAAGGGATGTGCATAGGTGTGTCTATATATACATGTTACACATGTACAAATGATATTTTTATTCACATGATCAAATTTATATGATCTTCAATCATTTTCTTGAGAGATTTCAAGTTAACAAGTTCTTGTCTTGTGCATATTTTTTTGGTATGTTGGAATCCAAGATGTAAATAGATCAATCCCATATGAAGTCAGTACAATACATGGGACACAAAAAAGGCATTCAGTTAAAACAAAACGTTATCAAAATGTGTTTTCATTTGATAGAGGAAATGAGTCTTGTTTTGTTTAGTTTGCATAGAGGACACAAAATCCATAGAGATTTGCGAAAACAAAAATGTGGAATATGTTAAAACTTGGAGACATACCAAACTTAATATAAAAGGGAAAATTCCACTTGCAAGCTCAAAGGAGATGGGATCAAATGAAACTATAGTGTCAGTTGATGGCGATAGAGTTTTTGATCTTGTTAGAGAAGGTAATTTTTATGTTACAATTGTTTGAAAATATATTTGTTAAATATTTAAACAACTTGTAGATGTACTTGTAAGTTGGATAAATAAAATTTATATATATAGTAGACGAGTTTAATGGCACAGGCATGTGTGCTAATATAACACAAACTACTTGTTGGAACATATCGAATTATTTGCAGGAGATGTCTTTGTCATGGTTGCACCTATAGACAACACTGAAAAACGTGAAATATTATTTGATGTGATGCATAGAACAAAAGATGAGGTTATTTGAAGATTTTGATGATAACGGTTTTATATATGAAAGAGGATCCGTCGTATTGAAAGGCTATTTTTTTCAAGAAACCCATCAAACCGATAGTCATGTTCACTTTCAAGACTATCAGTCAAATGTCATAAGTTGTCAATATAGTCATTTGGTATGTGCAACGCGCATAAAGTTAATAGAAGTTCAATCAAGAAAAAAAACAAAAATTAGAAAATGGAAAATGTCCAAAGCTGATCATGAACGAATAATTGAAGATGGCATACCATTACGATTTCTTTAAACAAGTGATGTATAGATTCCAGAATTTATGAAATGAAATGAACAATGCTTAAAATTTACGATAAGTTTGATGCAATTGACTCAATTTTGAACATGTCATTATGCTTACTCACTCGTGAACTTGACTTAGTGGAAACCTCCAAACCTAACTTAGTGGGATCAATTCTCAAAATGTTTGGCATGGTTTGAAGTTCGAGCTTACCCACGTAGAGACTTTGGAAGCAATGATGCCTAGTTCTAGCGTATCATATGTGTGCCTCCAAATTCTCTACCTTCTTCCATGAGTATCATCACAACCTCGACTAATATTAGACTTTGAATTGTGATGATAGATACCTATCCATTAACTATAGTTTTTAATTATGAATACCAGTGGACATCCAAAGTCTCTTCCATGCATACTTCCCCTCTCTGGCCTCCTTGTATCTCTCTTTCATATTAATTGGTTGTCATTTATCCAAGCCAATGTAGGTGTTGTGCCAATTACTCATGTCCTGTACAAGTATTCCTAGGTATCTCACCCTTTACCTATTTATTTCAGTGCATTTTTTTAGCTAGTATCAGTTAATAGGTAGATTTTTACTATAAATTTAGTTTAGTTGTTTTTACTTTCAATAGTTATATCTCTATTTTTGTCATGAATCAATGGCCATATGCTCTTGGTATATGGTCTTGCTATAATTTCATAGATAATCAGTTCTTTTATTTTGGTAGTTATACTTACAATTTCATATATTAATTTTCTCAATAGTATAGTTGCTCCATCCTCCTATAGTAATTAGACTTGCTTACTTCTTTGTCCAACATTTTTCCCTATTATTCATTTATAATTTAATGTATTAAATATTTTCCTATCTATTTGGTTGTCATTATTCACCCACATGCATCTCTTGTTTTGAACTAGTTATTTTGATGTTTGCATGAGAGGATATCCTTGATGGCCCAAAATGATTGACCTTGTGTTGTGAGATAGTTTCCCCATTATGTTAGGGCACAAATCAGTCCACACTTTTCTATGGGATTTATATGCTTTATGCACTGTTATATCTTGTATTGTTGTAAACTTTGTTTATATTTTCCTTCCTTGTTAATAATTTCCAGTTTCTCATATACATGGTACCTCTATACTATCATATTTATGGATAACAACTTCTACCATGGAGGAAATATGTAGTGACATATGGATTTTATCCTTAGTCCTCATGATACACAAATCCTTCGGGGGCTACAATTTGCTTTAGTGCTAGCCAAATTTTCAAATATGTAGTGACATATGGATTTTATCCTTAGTCCTCATGATACACAAATCCTTCTGGGGCTACAATTTTCTTTAGTGCTAGCCAAATTTTCAAATATGTAGTGACATATGTATTTTATCCTTAGTCCTCATGATACACAAATCCTTCGGGGGCTATGATTAAGTGAAAGAAGGACCATTCATTGCTTACAAAAGAGGTGAATAAAAGTTAAAATATATGGAAATATGACCTATCCATTTGTACTACATTATTTTGATTTTAGTATCAATTCAAAAATATATCTCTCACATGACTTCATTCTCATAAACATTTAATTATGTTAAAATAGAAATCAAAGTATCCCATGATAGAGACATGTTATTTTCCCTTTTGGTTATTTTAGAATGCAATATAATGCCCTTTTGGTTATTTTAGAATGCAATATAATGCAACTTTGTTGCACCCTCTCTTGAATGGTCCTTATAGTATTAATTTCAAAAATGTTTCCTTCACATTGTTTCCATGTGTGATAAAGAAACATCATTTCTTAGTTGTCTATTTCTTAGTACAAAACTTACAAGATAACTTAACATTAATGAATAACATTGTTTCCATGTGTGATAAAGAAACATCGTTTCTTAGTTGTCTATTTCTTAGTACAAAACTTACAAGATAACTTAACATTAATGAATAAGTGTATATGAATGTAGAGAAACTCTACCTCTCAGGTGTCTCTCTTAACAACCATATACATTAACCATACACGTTACTTACAAAAATTGAAAAATAACTCGAATTGAATATATAATTACATACACTTTTTTTTAAATACATTTGAATTATAAGACACAAAGCAAAGAAAATTAAAGTATATGTAAGAGCACCATATCACCAAAATTTCATTACTTATCTAAAATATATTTTCATATTTAGTTAATATATACAACTCTTTATTTCTCCTAACTAAAAGAAGTTTGCATAACAACTACTTTTATATTAGTTCCTAAAATGGTTCAACAAATAAGCCACTAATTTCCTACTCTAAAAATTAAAATAAGTTAGATTTTAGACATGTTAGGTCTCCCTAAAAAAAATTGCAAGTTGATTCAATTTATGGGCTTTTCATGTGCCCCATATAGTGTACTCTTATAGTAAATGTGAAGTTATGTTATAAACTTGATAATGTTTCGTTGTAATAACCATAACTAATTGTTCATGTTTCTTTGCTATAACCATAATGAATCGAAGTGTTTTGAGTTGGCATAACCATACATAATGAATCCTAGTGATTTGAGTGGTTGTTGTGCATGTCAATTTGGCATGCACAGAACTGTTGGGGCATGCACATAACTGTTCCCAACAATTATGTGCATGAACTACATAATTTTTTTATTGAACTTTTATTTAAGTAAGCTCCGTTAAAGGATATATTAATATTAGTTCTTTAAATATTGACTATTATAATAAATGGTCTATCTATATATTACTATAATGGTAGCATTGTATATAGAGTAATAGAGACTTGAATGATAGTAAATGTAAAGTTATCTTATAAACTTGATAATGTTTCATTGTAATAACCATAACTAATTGTTCATGTTTCGTTGCTATAACCATAATGAATCCAAGTGTTTTGAGTTGGCATAACCATACATAATGAATCCTAATGATCTGAGTGGTTGTTGTGCATGCCAATATGGCATGCACAGAACTGTTGGGAACAGTTCTGTGCATACCCCAACAATTATGTGCATGCCAATTTGGCATGCACAGAATCCCTATGGTTGTTGTGCATGCCAAATTCGCATGCACTTAATTGTTGGGGCATGCACAGAACTGTTCCCAACAATTATGTGCATGCCCTAATAGTTCTGTGCATTCCCCAATAGTTTTGTGCAAGACAAATTGGCATGCACAGAAGCCCTATGGCTATTGTGCATGCCAATTTGGCAACGAAAAAACTGTTGGGGCATGCACAAAACTGTTCCCAACAGTTATGTGCATGAACTACGCAAATTTGTTATTAAACTCTTATTTAAGTAAGCTTTGTTAAAGGATATATTAATATTAGGCCTTTAATTATTTACTATTATAATAAATGGTCTATCTATATATTACTATAATGGTAGCATTGTATATAGAGTACTAGAGACTTGAACAATAGTAAGTGTGAAGTTATGTTATAAACTTGATAATGTTTCATTGTAATAACCATAACTTATTGTTCATGTTTCGTTGCTATAACCAAAATGAATCCAAGTGTTTTGAGTTGGCATAACCATACATAATGAATCCTAGTGATCTAAGTGGTTGTTGTGCATGTCAATTTGGCATGCACAAAATTGTTTCCAACAGTTTTTTGCATGCTCCAACAGTTTTGTGCATGCCAATTTGGCATGCACAGAAGCCCCAAGGAAAAGAATATGACATGTTAGCTCTCTTCATGTCAATATCTAAATACGATATCACCATTAAGTGTTGTTGGTCTCAAAATTAACAAAAACTAATAAAAACTAAGAAGCAATTAACATTTATCTCCAAACTTCAACTCTGAACAATCACTGAGATATATCTCTTCATACCTGGTAAAAAATAAAAAATAAACAATATTTTTCAAATTCAAAATTTAAATATTTTAAATAAAATTTATCTACAAATTTTAAATAAAATGTACACATACCATTTTAGATAAATAAAACAAATTGTGATTAAAGCAAAATTGACATACCAAAACTATTGAAGTTTCCTCTTCCAAAATCCATGTGCTCCTTTTCTACCGATAATTTAAGCATCACTGTAACAATAAAAAGAAAAACCAATAACACATATTAGCATATACTTTATTAGCAAATATTTTAAAGATATTTAACTTTATTAAATAATAATGAGAAAAAATAACATACCCAAGTAGATCATCAAAATTAACATAACCATGTGAGCAAGAATAACATACCCAACCAGAGTTCCACAGATCTAAAATTCAACAGTTTCATCTTCCAAAATCCATGTGTTTTTTTACCAATAATTTAAACATCACTATAACAATAAAAAGAAAAACCAATAACGCATACTAGCATATACTTTATTAGCAAATATTTTAAAGATATTTAACTTTATTTTAAATAACAATGAGAAACAATAGCATACCCAAGCAGATCATCAAGATTAACATAACCATGTGAGCAAGATTAACATACCCAACCGGAGTTCCAAAGATCTAAGATTATTGATATCTCTAAATATTATCACTTCCAAAATAGTTACTCTCCATATTAAGCCATTCTTTGCATAAATCTTTAATTTTCTTTTATAACCAAATGTTTTTTCAACATTGTCTACACTATCTAAACAAAATAATATCATATCTAGAAAAAAAATTAAAGAGAAAAATTGTGTGCTTGTAAATTCTCTTGTGTACATGCAGAAAGTTCACAAATCTCCATATTAATCCATTCTTCAAGGAAAATACATATCTCATCTTCTGCAGTGGAATAGATGGAATAGTGGAATTCACTTCATTGTATGCAAAAAACACATCTCAATATTACACCATTCTTGGAGAAGAAGGCAAGGAATGCAATCGAAGAAAATTTGGAATCCTCCCCTTTTTTGATGTGGGATAGAGTTTGTTCTCAAATAATCAAATGCTCAAGTTCAAAATTGTTTTCATTGTGATCTAAAGTTTAAACATGTATAAATAAGATCATAAATAAGATCATGTAATCATATTTTTAAATCTAGAATAGTTCAGGTTGAATCATGATATAATATTAAATAAGATCAATATCCAAGTGAATTTAGAATCTTCCCTCTTTTTGATGTGGGAGATCTATATTTTTTTCTCATATAATCAAATGTTAGATTTCAGAATTAGGTTTTCATCATGATCTAAACATAAATAAGATTGAATGTAGAATTTTAGATGGCGATAAGCTTATATAGGAGTTCTATACATTTCAAAATGATTGATCGAAGCATTGAGAACTTATATAGATAATAATTGAGTAACTCTTCTATGAATAGGACAGTCTTAATTAAAAAGTTGACCAAACATAAATTTGGAAAAAGTAAAAAAAAAAATATTCATATTCAACACAAATAAGATTGAACACTTATATATATAAAGCCCAGCATAAAAACAAACTAAAACTCACTAATGTGCAATGTACATACATTTAATTAAGCATCATCCTGAATAGATGCATCCTTCTTAGGTATGGATGCATCCTCCTCAATCCCAATCTCCTGCACTCTCTTCTCCACATTTCCATTTAACACATTTCAAATTTGTACATTTGAAAATTAAATTTAAATGATTTTAACAAATTAAATTGTAGTTTTAAATTTTGAAACATGTAATACCTACGATGTGCCAAATTTAATATCATCAACCACAAAAGAGGATGGCATTCCCATGGTCGGTTGAGTCACAGTCTTACCCACCATAACCTAATATTCAATAAATTATATATTGTTTAAGACATTTTTCTTTTAAATTAATAATTTAAATGACATTGAATTTTCATATATAACTCAATTTGTTTTCAATATGCAATGATACCTGTGAACTCTCACCCTCTTCAAACTCTCCCAATGAGAATTGGGACAAGCCTGCCCAAGTAGTGGGAGATGGAATAAGAATTTGTCTTTACATTAATACAAAAAAATAAAAATCATGCATGTTTATTATTCAACAAGTTCTGGACTTTGGACAACTAAAGTGAATATTTTTAAGCACGTACCTGATTCAACCCTTCCAAATTTAAGCTTGGTGAATCAAGTTCCCTATTCACTAGAGATTCATTTAAAAAATGACCAAACTGCAATGAATGACGATAAAAACCCAATTATTTTTAAAGATACAATGATATGTATCTAGAACTACAAGAAAACTATCATCAATTGCATGAAAAAGTTTACTAGTTTAACACATACTAATCTGGTGTTTGGTTCATCATTTTGAATTAACTCCTTCAAACTATTACAGCAATTTTTTTCATACTCTCGTATATCCTCTATGTACATGGAATATATCTCCTCATCTTATTTGTAAACAAAATTGACATGACAATTGGCTTCAATTCTATGACGGTTCAAACCAACATCAACACCATAAAAATTTGATTCTAAATTTTTCCCGATTGTATTCCTGGTCTCATTTCCAACATTTGATGTAGATCGCATCTATGAATTTGAGGCAAATTCTCCTGTTGGACGAGATACCAAAGGTCGTGGAGGCCTTTGCAATGTTTCATTTCGGTATGCCCCTTTTCAATCATATGTTTGTCCTTTACCATTCCCATAATAACTGGACGATAGGCTGGTATAATCAGGGTGCATGCCCATGAAAAACTCTGCATTAAAGAGTCTAGGAAAGTAATGTGGAACCTTATCATTCCACGGAAACTTCCCATACACTGCCAAAAATTTATTATAGAGGTTTCCTACTATGTTGGGTGCTTAAAATATTGCACCTTCAACATCTTTCAGTTTGGCCCCTCTTTGAAATTAAACATAGAAATTGCATATTCTTTTGAAACTCTATTTTTTACTACTTCCCATTTATCGAGGCCCGTCACCTCCGACTTTCGTATCCTCATCAAATCGATAAAACTATTAGTCATTGGCCCCATCTTTTGATATGCATCTATAAAGTTTTGCAATGAATGAAAAACAATCTCCAATATTTTCTTCCTCTCTCTAGGGAGATCCAAGCACCTCAAATCATTTTACAGTCTTCTTTTAACACTTGAGCATTGTTCAAGGGTCATTTCTTCAGTATACCCTTCCCAAGGAGGCTCATCACCAAAATCTGAGGGATAGGTGGACGTAGGTGTGTAATCTTTTGTTTCTTGATAATGTCCCCCTAAATCCACCTTCACCCTCTTCACCAACATTGGAATCTTAATCATAAGCACTCTCTCTTTCATTATCTTCTCTTGCAATAAACTAATCCTCTACACATACGTATTTGAAACTAATTACAACATTTAACAAAAACAAAAAACAAAAAAAAATTTAAACACACACACACACACACACACACATATAACATAAACATAAATACACAAAAACTAAGTAAAAAAAAATTACCCAACATATTTTCTTGTCGTGATGAATTCCCTACATTCTCTGGTGTTGGAGTATTAATGTTCAACCTATCTAAGAATGTTGCATCCATAGCACTATTTTGAGCACATTCTCTAGATGATCTATTCACATATTCATTTGATAATCTTCTCCTTTGACTAGATTGTCTTTGGTCCCTACTAGTTTCCCCTCCCAAGTTTCCATGCCTTGCTGAGATAGGGGTCTTGTAATGTCTCCAAGGTTGAGCCCTGATGTAAATCTTTCATTATGAATTGTACGTATGTTTTATTAGGTTGGTGAGCCAAGTTTATATAAGCTGGGGGCTTATGTGATTATTAGGCCAGGGAGCCTAAGTATTGAAGACCAAGAGCCTTCTTTTGTATATGTAATCATGCAGAGCATTAATAAAAATATAAACACTATCGCGTGCAGGCCGAAACGGTGAATGAGTGATGGGGAACTAAGCATCCACAGAGCGGGCAAGGGATTAGGGGTTGGAAGGTGAGATTAGGGGCTAAGTGTTGAGCCTAGGGGCTTAAGCCTTGGGAATAATATTTTAATATTATTCCAAAAGATATGTGCATTATATGTTTTAACCTAAGTCCTTTTGGAAGGACATGTGATTTTACAAATGGTGGGAGGAACGCATGCTGAAGGAACACATGCAGTTGCATGGGTGACAAGTGTCAACCCTGACGCATGCAATAAAAGGCCGAGATGAGCCATGTTGGGGGGTTCCTCCTCCATTTGACCTTGAACTGTCCTTAGCGTGAACCCTGTGGGGAGTCATATGAAATGATGCACCAGAGTCAATCAACCATGCCTCATGATCTGCATGTGTTCTTGAAGAGGCCAAGTACACATCCCCTCCTTCTTCCTTGGAGGTCTTTTCTTCTGTAGAAGAAGATTCTTCAGAT
>ML803433.1:234949-261865 GCA_009831015.1 Picea engelmannii | reverse complement strand
ACCACCTACCTCAAACATAGTTTCTTCTGGTTCACACTTGTGTAAAAATGAAACCAGGTCCAAGCATGGTTTTGTTTAGTTTTTAATCTTGTGTAAAAATAAAATCTATCCCAAGCATAATTTTGTTTTGTTTTAAAGCTTGCGTAAAAATGAAAACAATCCCGAGCTTAGTCTTTGTTCTTTCTCATGCTCGTAAATACATGAGAATAAGTTACGGGGCTTAGTCTTTATTTTTTCTCATGCTCATAAATACGTGAGAATGTAACTGATTATACTTTTATCACTTTTTCATACTCGTAAAGGTTATACAAAAAAGGAACCCCCTAGAGTTCCCTTTAATCTCTTTTCAGACTCTCTAAATATGAAAAGATTGTCGAGCGATCTTGTTCTTTTCACGCTCATAAAGTATTAGAAAGCGCATATGTTGAGCGATAGTTTATCTCTTTTTCGGTCTCATCAGAATACTTTATGAAAAAGGACATTTTGGAGTTTTCTTTAAGGTAGATCAGAGTAACTAGTGATTTAGTTACTCTTCAGACTCTCTAAATATGAAAAACCCTTGAGTTTTCTTTCCTTGGACTCGTAAAAAAAACAACGAAAGGCCCATATGGGACCGAACCACTCCTTCTTAGGGTTCGTTAAATATACTCCGAGGGACTCATCCGAAGGATGAGATTATATTACACGCATATGTTATCCTCCTCAAGCTTGTGTAAAAATAAAGTGGTACTCGCCAGAAATGGTGGGGGAAAATTGGGAAATAAATGTGTCTAAACCCGTATTCTCTGGAAGAGACACTTTTGAAAATGACACACTTTCACTCGCTATGTGTCTAGGTTAGAAAATCCACTTGCCTCCTGATCATACTCCTATACGATTACATGTTGGTCTATGATCCTTGTTGTTGAGTCAGTGTTTCCAAGATGTTTGTCGTGTCGTCAATATGTTCAAAGAGAAGTTCAACCCAGAAATCCTTCTATTGCATCGGCCATTTATGAATTCCTTAAGCCTTCTATTGTGTCGACCATCCTTGAGTTAGTCTTGAATCACTAGTTACTCTGATCTACCCCAAATCTTTTTACCTGTTTTGTGTCATTGACGAGGGATACATTAAGGCCCTCCTGTGACGAGTCTTTTCTTATTGACTTCAACTCATTATCCAGGAATTATACTTAGAAACTAATTGGTACCTTGGAACTTGCATGCCTCAATGGCATGTTTCCTCTCTTTCGACAATGGGTTTTCATTATCGACCCCCGATCGGGAGATTCCACCAAGTTTTCAACTTCAGCTCATTAATTCGCACCTGTTGGATTGTACTAGAGTACCTTGGGAGTCATTGACATTAATGGTAATTCCCCTCACACTTGTTAACGATATTCACTAATGACCAGTAATCAAGTGGTTTCTACCATGTTCGACTCCAACACATGTATTCGCATGGTTTGATTCGTACTATAGAGTGATAGAGTTGAAGACCCTGAATATTTTCTAACAGATTTAGGTTGTGTTGGAGTATATTCATATTGTACTATTGCATAGATCCACAATGTATGTATCGTGGCATGTTCAAAGTTGAGTCTTTTAACACATAGATCCACAGTGTATTTTTGGTGGCTATGTTCATATTTGAGTCATATTGGCATGGATCCATAGTGTATGTTTGGTGTCCATGACCTGTCTTACTTGACATGGATATTTGCATGTCAGCATTTATGCTTTGATTCATTAGTATTTTGAGTATGGAAATGCCTACCTCAATGATGATATATTATTGTACTGTATTTCCTTGTTTGTTAGCAAGTTTCCGACCGACGTGTTCGGAAACTTGGCTAGTAACCCTTGTCAACTTTGTTAGTAACCCTAACGACACGAATAAGCTAGCACTTTTAGGTTTATTTGTACTTATGACTACCAAAAATAATCCTTTGAAAGATAGGAGAACACTGGTGAGCTGAAGAGCTCCTTCAAGGAATTTCAAAAGCCTTAATTCTGAAGTTTCTATAGAAATTGGCGAAACCCTAGAAACCCTAGGGCCAAAAAGTCAAAATGTTTGGAAATGAAATCTGATGCTTGTTGGAGGTGTGTTGAATGAGGTCGTACACTCCTATGGTAATTGTATCCCCAACGTCCAAATTCCAAGTGTTGAAACACTCAAAAGAAGAGGGTCGTATGGATTTTTTGGAAACCCTAGGAGGGTCGTATGGTTCTACAGAAGAGGAGGGATGACTGGTGAAATCTTATGGCTTGTGAAATGGGTTCTTCAAGACCTATGCTCTGAAACCATGTTGATTTTTCATAATCTAGGTTAAGCATGAAGTTCATTCCATTTTAGCATTTCACTTAACCATAAGCAATAGTGTTCCAACAACCAAGATCACAAGAAGAAACACTGTGCACAAGAACACATGAAGTATCCTAGGAAATCCTTCTCAACAAGGGAAGAAAACCCAGCCAAATACTTTGCTATATTCTTCAAGAGAAATACCTTCACCACCAACAATACCTAGCACACAAGAGGGTGCTCAAACCCTAGAAGACTAGCACCCAAGAGAGGTGTGCACTTTTCCCAAGAAGGTGTACTTGCTGAAATTTCCAAACTTGTGTGAAGGATATGATTCCAGAATGGGGAATATTCCTTTACTTATATTTTATTTGTCCTATAAACAAAAGAGTCTATTGGCACAGTAGGGCTGACCTCTCTAAGTCACATTAAGATTAACCAGATTAACTTTCTTTTACATTTATTACTAATCACATTAAGGTGGGGCCGACCTGTACCCTTTACATTACAATTAGGGTTACAGGAAGGTCCGACTCTTGAACAATATAGAAATGGATCCAATACACCCACTAGTTCTCATCCACTAGGGTCACATACATAGGGATGTCCATATCTCTGGCTCACTGCATTACACAAAAGAACTAGTTCTTCACACGTTCACTTGTGCTCGTCCATAGGCATGTCCACTCAACAGATCTTCTTTCCCACTGCATCACACAGGAGAGTCATCTGGAGTTTCTCATTAAATATGTTTCTCAGAGGAGGCTAATACATCATATTCATTTATGTTCTCATGACAATGCACCCAACACTTTGGGATTTCACACATTCACCTTGTGCTCAGCCACATGCACATCTAACTCAGCAGAATGCCTTTCCCACAGGATAATCATATGGCATTTTTATCAACTCTTTGAATGGAGGAGGTCATCTCTACATCCATGTTCTGTCTCGGATATGAACCACATACCCTTCTTAGGGTATTTCTCTCAGGTTTGTAAGCTAGAGAAAGTATCACATAGTTTCAATGTTCCACATCTCATAGGTTTGTAAGATGGAGAATGTCTCACATAGCAGCAATCGTCAACAAATAAATGTGTCAATAAACTAATGGAAGTTACCCACGGAGGATACCTATGGGTGGAAGAGCTTATCTCAATAGATGTAGATCTCATTGATTTTATTACAGGGCTGTCATCTCGAGGGTAGAGTCCTGCATAGTTCCTCGATGAAAAGACAAAGGAGAAGGTGTTGGTAGAGGAGATGAAGAATATGTATGGCACAAAAAAAGGTTCGGGCAGAATTATCATCAAGCGCATCAGTGATGTAGCAACAAGGTTGGCCACAAAATTCATGGCGTGCAAGTTTCTAGCGCAACACCCCTACCTTGACAGGGTCTGCCTGACCTCCCAGTCTATGGATCTTCAATTCCCCTGAGTCGAAGTGTCTCCTTTAGTTCCCATTGGAACCTTCATACACATATATCCACATGTCTCCTTTTAGAAATTACGTCCATGAGAACAAGCACTAAGCATGAACCTCCTCTTACATATGACCACAAACTCAACCCAAAAAGGTATTTCGGATTTTGCAACTTCATGATTCCTATTATGAGTCCCCCTGAGTCCTTCGATCCCTGAAACCCCGAAAAGGGATAACGAGTCTTTGGCTCCTCCCTTATGCCTCAACTATGTGACCTCCAGTTAATTCCTAAGGCTTTACTCCTAAGTGCGTCAGGATTTCGTGGCTTATGAATTTGCGATGCAACTCTTCATATTTTCCTAAAGTCTGAACTCGCGACTTCCTCTCAACAGATCAACAGTCCTAAACCTCCCACGTGTTGATGGTCAAGATTTTTTCGAGGTTTCGCGTATCAGGATTTCCCAACCCAAGATCTCAGGATCACTACTTCCTCCACACTTTGACTCCCAAAATGCCAAAATTCAAAATCACAAGATCAATATTTCTCATTGGCCCAGATCTGGTGGCTACTAATCCTTTTGAGCTTGTGAGTGTTGAAATACTATCAGCCTTAATTTCTCCGCAGATCTACTAGATCCAACATTCCATGGAATTTCGGTGATTCTCCCTCCGATAATTTCAACCATCCATTCAATTTCTTAATGACTCCTTGCCAAAGAAATTGGAGTCAACCCTCCTAAACTTGATTTCTGCAAGGAAAATTTAACTCTCGTCCTTCCTTCAAACTCTTCAAAGTCTCTATCCCTCTTGATCTTATACTTTGTTGCAACCTCAAGGATTCCAAGGAATTCTTGTGCACACTCCTTGCAACCTCCACGATAATCACTGATTATCTGATGTCTCATAACTCTACGCACTCCTTGTGATAGAAATCCTTCAACCACTCACTTGGGTTGTAGAAGTCTAAGACTTCGACCTGGCCTACACACACCTTGCACGACTCTGTGATATACTTGCACTTCTGTTAGTATAAGAACAACGATATCTCTCCTGACATTTTTTGAGATAAAACTCATAACCTTGTCAACGCACTCGTTGCGAACTTTGACTGCACTCCTTGCAGGAATTATTAGGACGAGAAAAAATTGAAACTCATACTCTTCCTCTCATGGAGTTTATACATTCAACATGAAATCACGAGCGTACATACACAACATTGAAACAAATGCATAGCAAAGTATATAAGAAACCTATAAACATACCATTCAATAGATGAAAACAGTATCCATGATATACGATGAAATTGGATCAAAGCATTCTTATATTAATTCAAGTTCTTTTGTACATGGATTCAATAGCAACAACTATCTTCTTATACAACTTCTACAATCTTTGTTCTTCTCTGCTCTCTTGCTCTACTACTTCTAACTTACAATCCTACAATGAGAATAATGATACAATACAATACATACAAGGGATCTTTCTCAAGTTTTCCCTCCTACACTCTAGGCTATCTTATCGAATTAAAGATTACAACTACTTTACATTTATTACATAAAATACCAAAACTGATAGATGAGAGCAAATGCTCAAGATCTATGTTACAATCTCCAAATCATAAAATAAAAAATATATTTTCCATATATTACATTAATGTTTCATACCTTTCAAATTCAAAATGTCTTCAAAATACGCGTTGGTGCATATCTAGTTGTCTTCCACTTGCTCTTTCTTGCAATGCTCATGCATCATACTCCTTTTGTTGAAAAATTCATGAACTCCTATTCATGAGCTCCTGCACCGTCTGTCCACATTTCTGGGTATTTGCTTCACTTTCCCAACTAACATCCTCAATCGAGTGTCCTTTCCACTTTACCAAATGCTCAAAATATGTCTTCCTCCAGGTCTTCTTGCTAACTCTCTAGTCAATGATCTTTTCCATCTATGGATTTTCAACTACAGGCATCTGTTTAACCCACTTAATCTCTTTTTTATTTTCTTCTCCTCCTGCTTCATCTATTCTGTAAGGATACAAATCTGCTACGTTGAATATGGGTGATATGCCCACCCCATCTGGAAATTCTATTTCATAAGCATTGGCCTCAATTTTTTGTAAAATCTTACACGTCCCTATCTTTTTCATCTTCAACTTATTGTATGTTACCCTTGGGAACCTTTCTTTTTTTAGGTGTGCTAAAATTAAATCTCCCACTTCAAATCAAAGCTCTCTTCTGTGTTGATCTGCTCTGCGCTTGTATTCTTGGTTGTAATTTTGTAACCATTCTTTAATCTTACGGTGGAGCTCTTGCATCTCTTCTGCTCCAACACTTCTAAAATCACTCTGTTCTAAGTCTCTCAACTCAGATACTCCTCTCGGATGCATTCCATGCATTATCTGGAATGGGCTATGTCCCGTGCTTCTATTAGGTGAGTCATTATATGAAAATTCTGCTTGTGGTTGAATCTTATCCCACTAACTATGATCTTCAGATACTAAACTCCTCAATAAGTCTCCCAGACTTCGATTTACTACCTCAGTATGTCCATCTGTCTGAGGGTGATATGTTGAGCTAAAAGATAAATCTATCCCCAGCTTCTTCCATAGTGTCCTCCAGAAATGACCAACAATTTGGTATCCCTATCTGAAACAATAATCTTGGGTAACCCATGAAGTCGAACAACTTCTCTGGAAAAACAAATTGCAATGTGTGTTGCATCACTAATTTTCTGACATGGAATAAAATGTGCCATTTTTTAGAATCTATCGACACCACGAATATGGAATCAAAACCTCTCTATGTCCTTGGAATTTCTAACACAAAATCCATGCTTACCACATCCCACGGTCTCTCTGGTATCGGCAATGGTTGATACAACCCGGTATTCTATCTTTTCCCCTTTATGTGATGGAAAATTTTACATATGTTGACAAATTTATTGACATATTTCCTCATCCTTGGCAAATAATATAAACTATTCAGTTGCATGAATGTTTTATCATGGCCGAAATGTCTAGCCAATCCCCCACTATGCTTTTCCTTTAAAAGGTTCTCTCATAGAACTCTTCGGAATACACAACTGATTTCCTTTGAATAACAATCCATCTTGAATCAAGTAATCAATCCATTGGATTCTATCTCTCAAAACATGATTCTCACAGGCTTCATAAGCATCCTTGAAATTTGAATCATCTCGGTACATATCCTTAAGGCTATCAAAACCTAAGGTCTTCACACGAAACTCCTGTATAATCAAACATTTCCTGCTCAACACGTCAACAACCTTGTTAGCAGTTCCAGAAATGTGCTTTATAACAAAAGTAAAGTTCTGCATAAATTTAACCCATTTTGCATGTTTCTGGTTCAATTTCTCATGTTTGGTTATAATCTATAAGGCATGATTGTCTCTATACAAAACGAACTCCTTCGGAACCAGGTAGTGCCTCCATTTCTTCAACACCTATATGATTGCATAAAAATATTGATCATACGTGGAATATTTCATCTTGGTCTTGTTCAGCTTCTCACTGAAGTATGCAATTGGTCTATTGTCTTGACTTAAGACTTCTCCAACCGTGAATCCACTTGCATCACATCTGACTTGGAATGTTTTACTAAAATCTGGCAGAACCAGAATTGGTTGTCCAGTTATCTTCTCTTTCAACAACTTGAAAATTTTCTCTGCTTCCTCTGTCCAATGAAAATATTTATGTCTTTTCTTGACTGTGTCCATCATTGGTACACTAATCCGATTAAAAAATTTTACAAACTTTCTGTAAAAATTGGCTAGTCCATGCAAGCTTCTGACTTCAAATATATTCCTTGGCGATGGCCATTCTTTGATTGCTTTTACCTTCTCTGGATCCATCTTCAACTCATTCGAATAGATCACAAAACCCAAATAAATGAGTTCTTTCTTCATGAAATACGACTTCTTCAAATTTATCAGCAACTTCTCTTACTGCAACCTTCTCATCACTAGGATTAAATGTCTCAAATGTTCTTCCCAAGTCTTACTAAAGATCAATATATCATCAAGATACACAATTACAAACTTTCTAATGAAATCCTTCAAGACTTCGTTCATCAATCTCATAAAAGTACTTGGCGCATTCTTCAAGACAAATGACAAGACAAACCATTCATACAATCATTCATTTGTCTTGAATGTTGTCTTCCATTCATCACCTTCCCTCATTCTAATCTAATGATATCCACTTTTCAAATCAATTTTTGAAAAAAAACTTTGCTCCACTCAAGAAATCCATCAAGTCATCCATCCTGGGTAAAGGAAATCTATATCTGATGGTGATTTGGTTTATATCCCTCAAGTATGTACACATCCTCCATCCACCATCTTTCTTTGGACTTAACACTATTTTCACAATGCATGGACTAAAGCTTTCCCTAACCAATCCCTTGTCCATCAAATATTGGACTTGTTTCTTAACCTCTTCATTCTCCTACGACGTCAATATATGGGTTTCTTTGTTTTGTAAACTCGCTCATGGTATAAGTTCAATGTGATGGCTTATGCTTCGGATGGGAGAAAACAAACAAGGTAAATCACCCACCACTATATTAGTGAAATTCTCCAATAGTTCCTTAATTTCCTCTGGTAGATCATCTATCGAAGTACTGGTCAAGATGACTCTAGGTTTTCTTACCACAACAAACTGCATGTCTTGATATTTCTTGACTTCATCCAGAAGTTCCTTCCCACTCATGAGGAGCATGGTATTTCTTGCTTCTGCTTTCACCTTCTTGTCTTCAATTGGCAGCAACATATGCGTCCTACCATTCTTTTCCAAGGTATAGCTGTTCTTTCTTCAGTCATGAACAACATTTTTGTCATATTTCCACAGTATCCCCAACAAAAGATGATAGACATCCATAGGACTGACATCACATAAGATCTCATCTCTATAACTCCCTATCTTAAATTCAACTAAACATTGTTTAGTGACTGTTACCTAATGTCCTTTTTGAAACCACTAAACCTTATATGGGCTTGGATGTGCAACTATCTCCAATTCTAGCTTTTCCACCATCTATGTGGATACTAGATTATCTATGCTTCCACTATCCACTATCACCTTGCATACCCTATCCTTGGTCTTGCAAGCAGATCTAAATAAACTATTCCTGTGGACTGAATTCTCCATCTCTTTCTCTGGCTTCAAGAGAATTTTCCTCATCATTAAGGATCTTCTGCCTCAACATTTTGCCTTTTCTCTTCTGAAATGTGAGCTTCGCCTCCTCCATCCCTTTTTCTATCGGGACATTCCCAAGATTTCTGTCTGATCTTTCCACAAACAAAACACTTTATTTCACCTCCTATGCCTCTTCCTCTTCCTCTTGCTCGAGGAAAAGTGTTCATGTCGACATAATGTCCTCCTTTTGAGCTTCCTCCTCTTTCTGGGTGGTTATGAGGTTTATTTTCTTCATCCTTGGGCTTTTGTACTCTGTCCTGGGCAATTTCTTTGCCTCTACTCTGACTTCTACCTCTGCCCCTTTGACCTTGCTTTCAAGCCAATTTCTCTTTATCCTTTGAAGCAATTTGATAAGCATCTTCTACATTTTTTATTGTCACCATGTTCATCTCATATTGAATTTCATATCTCAAGGCATTCATGTATCTGGAAACTTTTTCATCATTACTCTCATGACGACTTGCTCTGATGTTGAGTCTGTAAACCTCCTCAGTGTATTCCTTCACTGTCATCCCCTTTTGTCTCAAATTTTGCATTCTTCGAAACAGATTAATTTGGTAATCTTTGAGTATAAACTTGGATTTCATCTTTGCGACCATCCTATCCCAGCTTTTTATTCACTTTTTTCCTTTGAAACGCCTCTCAGCCTGTAGTTCATCCCACCACAGTGTTTCATGCCCTTTCAGTCTAGTAACAACATGTTTTACTTTCTTATCCTCTTCGACATCTTCATAGTCGAAGTATTTATCTAGATCTCTAAACCAATCTAGCACCTCCTCAACATCTAAGTTGCCTTCATACATCGGGATATCCATCTTTTCTCTGGCACCTATTCTTGCAACAACTCTGAATAGACATTCCTCTGCAGCATCTTCAGCTACAACTTCTTCTTCAACTCCAGCTTCATTCTCGCTTTCGGCTTCTGTTGTGATGGAAATCCCCTTACGGACTAGCAAATAGGGTTATCTTATGCATGCATATATGACCAAAAGAAATATACTTTCTACCTTCCTCCCCAGACTTAAACCCCATTCCTTTTCAGCAAATACATGGTTAGACCAACATACCTTGTTCTAGATGTTCGATGTCGATCGTTCTTCATTCTTGATCACGTGTTGGCAGCTATCCTCTCAAGATTGACCTGCATACAAAAACAAGCAACAAGCTACACATGCATTTTACCTATAGATTAATGGGTTAGAGATTCAAACATATATTTACTGATCTATGGAGAACTCATATGTAGTGGGATGGGAAAAGCATTTCTTTATTATTAAATTTGAATGAATCAACTTACAAATGTCAAGACCGGCCATTGCTCTGCGAATCCTGATCCTGGGCTCCTCTTCAAATGTCCTCCAACTTATTTGCTTTGTATCTCTTCTTGCACAAGGATGGCTAAAGGGTTGGGAAAGTGAGAATATGCAATTGGGCAGAGTTTCTTTACTCTATTTCTCCTCTTCCAAATGGGACCCCTAACCCTTCTTTTATAGTCTAGAAAAAGCTAGGTATTTGGACGAACCCTCGGCCATGCATGGCCAAGAGTTTCAGTTAACTCACCCAAAGTTGTGTGTTTCGTCAGCAACTTTCTTTTTTTTGTGCTTTTGTCGGTCCACGTGGGCTGTTTTAGGTCAGCTAGCGTGTACACACATGCAATAATGGAGTAGGGCGGGTGGGCCCTTATAAAAAAGGCTTTTAAAGAGTTTGTTCAGTAGTGCTTTGGCAAAGAAGGGATCTAAGATGGCCTGATGCCAAGTAAGCATGTATGGTGCAATTTAGGGTTATAATAGATGCCCCCTAATGTGTGAGGTTATAAGAGCATCTGATGGCCGAAATACATTACCAATCTTTACTGATGTGCTGAATGATTGAGCCTAAGGATCAGGAACCGAGAGGCATCATCTGCAAAATAAAAAATGTCTCACCGAGGCAGGCATACCCATGCTCGAGATAAAATAAAATCATGGCTACCAATCAAATACACTGTAGATCCATGTCATATAACTATATAAAGAGTAGCCGCGAACAATACACAGTGAAGCTACATCTCTAAATCAAAAAGATATACATATAGAGTATCCATATTTTAGAAGTTGATACCGCATGATGGTTGGAGATGAGGTCTTCAGAGCTCTAGCAATGACTTCAAAATATTCAAAACTTGGGTAGGAGTGTAATATGAGTGTACGACTGTACTACCCAAAGGTCTTCGACGGCTCGTCAGTCATGGACTTGATGATCAGACTGAAGGCTTCATTGATTTCGAACAAGGACTTGATTGGACATTTAGGATGGTCGGGTATGAGGGCAAGAGACAAATTGCAGAGGGGCCGACTCAGGCTTGGTGAAAAACTTCCCTTGGACAATAGCATGAAAAATGATGAGACTCAAGCAGCATGGCATTAACATAAGTTTATGAGGCAAGAGGCAATGCAAACTCTCCATATGTTTGGAAGAATAACCAAACAGGGGAGGACACAACTCTATGTAGCGAGAACAACTTCCTAAGGTCATATGAAATCCCAGAGTTTGATGAACAAACAGACAGATGTGCTTTATCCAAGGGCGACTCATTATGCTGCCAATAAAGAAAATACTTTTCCCTTCTTCTTTTTTGGGTATATTTGATTTTTTTGTTTTTTGTTTTTACTAAATTTGGAAAAAAGAATAAAGGAATGTTACATTACAATGGAGGAACGAGTGTTGCAAAAATACAAGTTCAAGGCACAAGGAAAAGACTGATGTTCAAAATAATGATACTCAGGAAAAATTCTCCGGAGACCAAGGGTGTTTAAAACGCAGAAGCAAACTATTACAAGGCTGGCGTATAAGATATGCAAATGTGGTTAACAAAACACACAATGGTAACGTCCTTCAATGTAAGTTTAACGAGCCCAGAGAAGGTAAGCTCGGTGGTTTTTCATATTTAGAGAGTCTGAAAAAACATAAAAGGAGACTCCATTGGGGTACCTTTTTCGAAGATAGTCTAGCCGGTTCCAAAAAGGGGTAAACTAACACCGACGAGACGTCTATTCAAAACCATTTTAACGAGTGTGATAAGGACAAGATCACTCGGCCATTTTTCCATTTTTAAGGAGTCTAAAAATAGCTTAACTATGGACTCCATCAGGAATGTTCTTCTGGACCAGTTTAACGAGTGTGAAAAAATAAGGTCACTCGACAATCTTTTCAATTTTAGGGAGTCTGAAAAGAGCTTAACTATGGACTCCATGGGGATTCCTTCTTCGTAAGTTTAGTCCCTCAGGCCCGAAAAAGGGATAAAATTATACCTGAGAGTACTCTTCTAAAGAACTGAACTTCCATAGAGTATACATTTGTTCATACAGTTGACCATCTAGACCAAAAAAAGGGTAAACTACCACCGGACAGATGTGACTTCAAATTTCAGTTTAACGAGCGTGAAAGGCCACAAGATTGCTCGGCAATCTTTTCATGTTTAGAGGGTCTAAAAAGGGCTTAAAAGAAGACCCATTATTTTTTGGGAGTCCTGAGGGTGAGGTCAAGAGTGAAGAGGAATCATTCAAATGAGGCTCAAGCTCGTATTCAGACAAAACTACAAGGACTCCCGAGCCTACAGTGTTTTAGAAACAACATGGATACCATAATGCAACCAGGATCTACCAAGGGCATCCATGTTCTGGTAAGCTCTACCACCAATTTGCAACACTTCTAAAGAAGATATGATGGTTCCATGTCACAACCTGATGGGATCGATCCTATGGCAAAGGAAAAAGACAACAAGGTACAAAAGTCAGGGTAGAAACCTAACCTATATGCTCAAGTTGATCGTCGGAAAAATTTTCCATGGACCGTCGAAAAATACTCAAAACTCAAAAAAAATTGTCCCAATACCTTATCAAATCCCTCCTATGCAACTCCTGAATCACTCTAAATGGTTTTTGGTATAAAGAAAATGATAAGGGAGGCCAAAAAAGTGACAAAAAGAGGCCAAAAAGTCTATAAATAGAAGCCGGCAACTCATTATCACCATTGCTGATTTGGAAATTGACTCTGGAGCCAAAATACCCCCTTTGATTAAAGTGGTGATTCCAAGAGCTACAGTGGACGAAACAAACTTCTGTCTGGACAAAGTAAGTACAAAATATCTTATATTGCATTGTAAGCTTTATTTTTGCATTAGGTTTCATTTTTTAGGGGGGCATCGACCTTTAAAAACTCATCCCTAGGTCCACGCGGGCTGTCTCAAGACAGGTCGCGTGTACACACAACTGTTGCCATTATAGCACACACGAGACCCCTTATTGAATGAAAAAGGCTTCCAAAGCAAGGGTTAAACCTCCTGAACCTTTTTGTTTTGCAGGATGTATGTCCACTGGAGAGAAAGAGAGCATGAAGAGGTTAGTGAGTTGATCAGGGCAGACCCCAATGTTGTGGCTACTTTGATGCAATGTGGGTTACTCAAGTTTTTCCTATGTCCTTTTATGTGGGCACAACCTAGGCTACTGAATTCCTTGGTTGACTAATGGCATCCAGATGCAAAGGCATTCATGTTAGAGGGGCAGTCACTGGTGCCCACGGTCTAGGAAATTTACTTTTTGAATGGCCTCTCTAGGAGAGGGGAACCAGTCAAATTTCAGACTTTTCCTTTGGGGCCACATAACATAGAAGAATTGATAGGTCTATACTATGCAGATGATACAAACCACTCGAGCTCGCAGGTGCCCATAAGCAAGATCATTGACTTATCGCTACAGGTGATAGTATTTCTTATTGGGCGAATTACTGGTTCTACTGCTCTACATCAGGCGTCCCGTGCAAATATGAACTGTGTAGTCCAGTGCTTAAATGCACAAGTTTTTTATTGGAGTACCACATTTCTTGAGTGTATGAAAAGGCAATTTACATATTGTCATTTCTAGACACATAGGAACTTCGGGTTCAGTACCATTCTGTTTTCGTTCTTTTTTTAGAGTGTTCTGAGTTTTAGTCCTCAAGTAGTGGTATGAGGACATCAGGACTCGCTTCCTGCTGTGTGTCGATGGGCAGTATTACTGCCGCGACAGGGTGGTGGAAGGACCAATGATTCCTTTGATGATGACTTCTTTGCGTGGTTGTCACAATAGATCCCAGTTATAGAGGATTACCCCTATGTCGGGATTGATTTTTCGAGAGACCCTGAGATACCAGTACCTCCTAGTGAGGAGCGAGGGGAGATGGGTAAGTCTACACCTTTGTAGTTTTTTTTGTTGTATATGTAATTTTTATGTTGTTTTTTTATATATATCATTTTTTTTTGTTATGCATATTTGACGGATATGTGTTTATTGTGTGCAGATGTGGGACCAGTGCAACCCGTTGACTATGCGATGAATAAGTGTCGTCATTAGCCAAGGGCCACACCTGTCGCCCCAGGGGGAACCAGCAGTAGCAGGAGATATTCCAGCTGGGGAGGCTGAGAGGGTATTGAGACGAGTCGAGTGTAACTTTACTATGCTCAATCGCATGGTCTCGATGGCCGAGATTGAGGACCTACCACCATCTATGCAACGTCATGTAGTGGGAGCACCACAGACGTGGGTCCGGTTGTTTCGGCGTTTAGCCAATGCTATGGATCAGTATAACAGGGCCTACTGGCCCTGACTTTAGCTAAACATTTTGACGTGCCACGAGCACTACTTGTATATATTTTTTGAGGGCATAAGCCCTATGACTCGTTATTGGTCCTATTTTTGAGGCGCTTGCATCCATCGGTGTACTCTTGTTACTTTATGATATTATATATGGTTTTTTGGTCTTTTGTGTCTTATGGATCATGTGTGCAAAAAACGTATTTACATGCTTATGTTAATGTTCTTTCATATGTGTGCAAGATGCCAATCTAAATTTGATTAGCTAGAGTATCTGTAACTTGGTTTAATATCCTAGGAACATGAAAATATGTAATATAATCAAAGTTTCATTCTAAGAGACGTACCCTAAGGAATTGTCAGTGTAAATTTGGATCATGAACCCGGTATACTCTTTTTAACTGAGACACAACCAGTTGAGCATCGAGATAGACCCGAAGATGAGAGATTCCCAATGACAAAGCATCACAAAGCAACTCAATAACTACACTATACTCGGCAACATTATTTGTGGTGTCACCTAAGGATATACCTCCGGAAGATAATAACTGGCCTTGAGGTGTAAAGATTACCCAAGCTGCGAAGGCAAGCCTTCGAGTGTGCCAACTAGCACCGTATGCATACCCAATGAACACCTCGGAATCACTTGAAATATGGCACAATGACAAAAAATAACATCAATGACATGAACATAACACTAAAAGAAACTAAAAAGTAATAGTACAAAGACTATACATATGTTACAAAAAGTTACCCACAGTGACCTGCCTATGAGTAATACTTCTTGAGGTAGAGCCCATTTCTAGGCTTCGCCAAAGCATTCCCTTCAAAATCAACCAGATGATAAGCTCCCTTTTTTAAAACCTCTTTTATGATGAAAGGTTCGAACCACATGGGTTTGAATTTTCCTGCCCCCAGGGGGTCCTTATCTTGGTCATAGACCAGGACAAGGTCACCTTCAGAGAAAATCTGAGGATGAATGGACATATCATATTGACACTTGACCTTATGTTTGTGAGCCTCGTTGGCCAAGGCCGCATCATGACACTGCTCATTGAGATGCTCAAGGTATACTAACCGTTCTTCAAGTGGAGAAGTGTCTGGAAATAAATGTACTGCCAACTTTAGAGATGAGATCTAACATTTGATGGGCAAGACTGCCTCCAGCCCATAAATGAGTTGAAAAGGTGAGAAACCGGTTGCAGTCTTAACATATGTTCGGTAAGCCCATAATTCCGAGTATAACATCAAATGCCAATTTGACTTGGCTGAGTTGATAGTTCGCTATAGAATGGTCTTAAGAATTTTTTTTATAGCTTTCACCTGTCCATTTTCTTGGGGGTAGTAGGGCGATGAATGTTCTTTCCGTAACCCAAGATTTGATGTTAACTCAGTCATAATTTGGTTATGAAAGTGACTACCATGGTCAGTGACAATCTCCCTCAGGACGCCGAACCTTGCTATTATCTGATTGAATAAAAAGAGAGCTGCAATCTCTCCATCATCTTTGAACATTGGCATAGCTTCGACCCACTTTGTGAAGTAGTCTACAGCTACGTTGATATAGTGGTGCCCCATTGCTGAAGGAGGGTTGCAAGTAGTGTAATCAATCCCCCACTTGGTGAAGGGACCAATTGTGATGACAGGAAACATGGGAGCAGGATGTGCCCTCATCTTCCGAGAGAAGATTTGGCATGGGTGGCACTTCTTGACTGATTCGATACAATCTTTGATAAGTGTCAGCCAAAAGTAACCTACTCGTAGAATATTTTGGGTTGTTTCCAACCCAGACAAATGACCGCCACAAGCTCTAGTATGGAAATCATTAAGCATGATAATTGCTTCCTCATGAGTGAGACATTGGTGTAGGATGCAGTCTACACCCCTCCGATACAATGTATCATCGATTATGAGATAATTCTTAGCTGGATGGCGTATGCATTGACGCTCATCATGAGAAGCAGTGGTGGGGCACTTCAAAGTCTGGAGATAGAGAAGTATATCTCCATACCAGGGATCTGAAGATGTGATAAAAAACATATCTCCCCGGATAGGCGATTCTTTAGGCACAATGTCACCTGACACAACCAGAAATTATGAAATAAGTTCTGCGAAGACCAGTGAATTTTTGGACTTTGCTGAAATGAAGTCTAAGTCAAAATCCTGGAGAATGACTATCCATCTACTGATTTTTCCGCCTATTACCCATCGTCTCAACAGATACTGGAATGGATTCACGACAGTAATGAAGGTGGTCTTGCGAAACAGAACATAATGACGGAACCGTTGAACAGCATGAATTGTTGCCAACACAAGTTTTTTGATGTGAGAATAATTGAGTTCTGGTCCTACGAGGCCTCGGCTCAGGTAATAGATCACGTATTCTGAGAAAAAGTCATCTTCCTAAACTAAAACCATGCCAATGGTTGATTCTTCTGTAGCCAGATATAATAAGAAATCTTTGTTATAGTTAGGTGGTTGGAGCAGAGGTACAGTTGTGAGGGCATGTTTCCATGCGTTGAAAGAGAGTTGAGTAGCATCGTCCCAGTAAAAGGGAACATCTTTCTTTAGTAAGCACATAAATCCCTTGGTGATCTCGGCATAGTTGGCGATGAAGCATCGTAAAAAGTTTACCTTGCCTTGTAGACTCTGAAGTTGAAGGATTGTGCGTGGGGGGGGAAACAGAATTATTGCCTCCACCTTGAGAGGATCGAACATGATCCCTGTTGTTGATACGATGAAACCTAGCAAACATCTCGATGTTACACAAAAGCTGCACTTGTTTGGATTCAAGCGAATCCGAAAGTAGCGACAAAGTTTGAAGATAAGTTGGAGGTGTGTGGGATGATCCATTCTCTTGCGAGATCGCAATGCTAAATCATCTAGATAGGCCTCGACTATATGCTTGAGGTCATGGAAAGCAAAAGACATAGCCCATTGAAAGGTTTCTCCAGCATTTTTAAGACCAAAAGGCATCTTACGATATGCGAATGTACCCCAAGAAAAAATGAATGTCGCTTTGTGTTGATCCTTGGGTTTGATTTGTATTTGATTATATCCCAAAAAACCATCCATGAAAGAAAAGGATTCGCAACCTGCACATTCATCAATGATCTGGTTGATGAAAGTTGTGGGAAAATTATCTTTGGGACATGCATTATTCAAATCATGGAAGTCGGTACAAACACAAATTGTGCCTTGTTTTTTATTGACCAGCACAGAATTTGACAACCATTGGGTCAAATGGATAGGATAGATAAACCCAACTTTTAGCAATTTCTCGACCTCAACCTTAATGGTTGTTGCTTTCTTAAGATTAACTGGATGAAGCTTCTTCCAAACAAGCTTGGCATTAGGATACGTTGTGATTTCTTGTTCAACTATTTTTGGATCGATACCTGGCATTTCCTCATAAGATCGGGTAAAAACGTCACGGAATTCTTTGAAAAGATCTGTGTAGATTTGAATCTCTTCAGGGGAGCAGTCAGCTCCGACGAAGACATTCTCCACGACGCTAGGGTTTCGGGAGATATTGATCGGTAAGGTTTCAGCGATAGTTTCCATATTACCCTTAGCATAAACCTCATGTGTAGCTAAGGGATTAATACAACAAGACCAATCTCCCGTCATAGTCACAGTGAATTCTCCCACTTCAATTCAGCTTAACTCTGGGAGGAAGTATGATCTGTGATGAAGATCCTACCAGGGTTTATCTGGAATAATCATTGCTTCAATTATTGCTTCATCAAAGGGAAAGACTAAGTCTAATGAATTGGTGTGAGTGAGAGAACCCTGAGCCCAAATAGGCTCTAGAAGTGGATCGAAATCTTATGCAGGAGTTGGATCAGTGTGGGCTAAATTTTGTTGGAATAAAGAGTACGCTACTTCAGCTGTAGACAAGGGCATGGACATGCCCGAGTTCCCTGTCCCATCCATCATGGTCGATGGGGAAGGAAGTATCCACGGATCGTCGAAGTAAGTCGTGCGGAGTGATGAAACTTAAAAAATATCAACCTTATGGTGATTGGATATAAACTATATATCGCCTTGCGGAGGTAGGTAATCAAAGGTACCCATCAAAGATGGGCACAAACAACCCCTACGTTGATGACACTTGGTTGAGGATTATCAATCATCAGGACCGTGGATTCCCCCAATGCAAGGTCGGGTCTGGAGAAATACAATTGATCGATGGTCACTATCTGGCCCTTGTGTGGAAACAAAAAGACCCGAAAAACTGTAGCAACCACAACTTGCATGGTATAAGTCCAACTCCTTCCTAACAAGAGGTTATAGTCGAGGGGATCATCAACTACCTCTACTTCGACACACACGGTCTTCCCTCCTAATTGCATGGGGAAAGAAGGAACGATACCATGTGGTCAGAAAGAACAACCGTCGAAAGTGATGAGGAGAGTAGGTGTCGACATACGCATGTTAAGGTGCCCTCATCAACCACCATGCAGAAGATATTCCAAGTAAAATGTTTCATGGAATAAGCCACTACTATCTGAAACGCTACATGGTAAGGCAGATGAAGTTTTAATTCGGTTGTATCCAGCATGATTGTACCCAGATTACAAGTCTCGGTAGATCCTAAAGTGGTTAACAAGGCTTTCCTCTGGGAAGGGTAGCTTTGGAGGACCTCCAAAGAGGACATCGCACAAGGGGTTTGTGATAAATCTTCCACCACATAGTAGTTCTGGGCGGCCCTTGCATTTGGGTTATGAGAAGATTTTTTGA
This sequence comes from Picea engelmannii, assembly GCA_009831015.1. Taxonomy (NCBI): domain Eukaryota; kingdom Viridiplantae; phylum Streptophyta; class Pinopsida; order Pinales; family Pinaceae; genus Picea; species Picea engelmannii. The sequence continues at coordinate 242,595 of ML803433.1, read as the reverse complement.
ATGCACCTTTGGGAATGTGTGTCATTGTTTTTCCCAATGTCTTCTCAATCTATAGAGGAAGAGATGGGAGCTCAGCTTCTTTACCCTTCTCAAAAGTGCTTGGTTTATTGTAGTCATGCGCTCTAGTCGATATAAAAGCATCACTCCTCACCATATATACGTTTGTGAATGCGGCGTTGTTCGTAGGTGGAGAGGGTTCTTGGTTTCCCCCTTCCATGCTTGCAGAGGCTTGGGTTAGATTTTTCCCATGTTGAAATGGATTGGTCAACACAGCAGGTTGTTGTTGTGTCACAAACTTTTGGGCTTCTGCAAGATGAGGACATAGATGGGTTGAGTGGTCTTCCACACACAAGTTGCATGGATACCTCACCTTTTGTTTCTCAGTGTTGTCCCCACCAGCATTATCGGTAGGTTTTTTATCCCCCTTACCCTTCTTTCATTGTTTATTCTTTCCTTCAGGCTGCTAGGTATCCTTTGGGTTAGTTGATTGCACTGTGTGTACCTCCGATGTTTTGGTAGGGGGACCAGCCAAAGTGGTAGTTTGGCTGTCTGTTGTGTGTTGTATAGATAACTGCTACAACTGCTTCGTCAATTGCTCAGCGGGCTTGGTTTGTGTTGAACCAACAATACCATTGGCATGTGATCTAGCTCTCTGTCTAGTTTTATCAAGTATTGAGTGTGGTGCATCTGGAAAGATGTTGTATAATAAACCGAACTGAGAATAGATGAGCTCAAATTGTTGAGATCTCATGATGGCATCTTCTTTGGATAATAATCCCGACGTCGCGACGTCTTTGGATAACTGCGGGATCAAATACTTAAGGAACCACTCAAGAAAGAATGTTGATGGGACTAGCAGGTTAATTAAACTCTTCCAGCGTCTCCATTCTCGGATGTGATCAGAGATATGGTCCGCTCTTGTCTGTTCAAAATTGGCAAGCAGCTCTCTGCCAGCATCGTATCTCATAGGTAACTGGAAATGGTTTAGGAAATCCATCGCCAGTTCGTCGAAGGAAGAGTATCTTGAGCGATCGAGCTCAATGTACCATTTCGCGACACTCCCAATGAGAGTACACTGAAACAATCGCAACTTTACGGAGTCGTCTTTCAACGAGTTAGATGAGAACCAAAGATGGAAGGTAGTCACATGATCTCCTGGATCTTCGTTAGGCTTGGCTTTGAACTTTGGGATGTCTAAAGGCAACTTCGTCGGCATAGGAGGCCAACGTGGATCATGACAGATAGGGTCATTCAACAACCTTTTCAAATCTGGCAAGTGCAAAGTTGCCAGGAAGGGTAGTTTGGGTTGTTGGTGATAACCTGGGAAAAAGGGGCCTGGAGTTTGATTGGCACCAGGTTTCCAAGAAAAGTTCGACTGCGGGCCCAGATTCTGGTAGAAACCATGTCCCTAGCCAGCGTATGGATTTTTCATATGTGGAGACATCATCAGCTAATTTCCAAAATAGGGCATAGATGGTTGGGCATGCATTACATTCAAAGGACTTTGGGAAGGGTTGCCCCATGTCAGTCTCATGGGGATAGGCATAGTAGTTTATCCGAGGTTCCATTGATTGTGGAAAGAATTACCACAGATCGGCATTCTAGACAAGGGAATAGATCCCTGCCAAGAATTCCAAGGCCCTGATGTGAAAGAAGTTCCTAGGTTTTCCCCCTGTGCAGGAATAGTACCCTGCATAGGAATAGGTTGTCCAAAACTGGGATTTCCCCCAGTCAAGAAGGCGGCTGACGAGAAGGCGTTGTTACCAAATGCTCTGATTAAAGAAAATGGTGTTGAACCTACAGGCATATTATGTGAAGGTGGTCCTTGACTCCTCGCTCCAAATAAACCATGGTGTGTAGGTTGCCCGACGGATTGCTGATGTGAACCACCAAGTGAAGGGGACGAAGGAGGTATATGACCTCCTCCATAAAGGAAAGCATTAAAAGGAGCAGGAGTGCCCCCCATGTGACCTTGCAGAGAAGTGCTAGAGATCCCTGCCCCCAGACCTAAAGTCTGTAAAGTGGAGTAGGAAAGTATAGGACTTGTACCCGAACTAGGCATCCCGTATGAGAACAGAGGGCCCATCACACTTGGTGTGAAAGAGGTTGTGGTCGTCGCCAAAGACGGGATCGGACCACTATGCGATGTAGAGGCATTTGAGACCATGGTGGATCAGACCGGTGACGGTGGGTTAGGAGGTGAAAACTCTCTTGTGGTGACAACCATAGTGGGAATTAAATAATTCCCAGAAGGAGTAACAACATTTGTTTCCATTGTTGTCTGCAACACTGTCTGTCACTTGTAAAATTGAATTGGTACGATGAAAGGTGCCAAGAAATCAGTGGTTGGGGTTTCAACTAGGCCAAGAGCATTCGCTCTGAGGTCCAAAATGGTCAATTCCTCTGGATGTTGGTCAGGCATAATTTCTTGTGACCTGGTCGCTTCAAAAGACCCTTGTTGGTCTAGCTTTCACCTTAATGGTGGCGGGGGTGGCTCCAGTGTAACCGGCGGTAGGACAATAAGCCTTTGTGACCAACAGAGCTCATGATCCTCCACTGTGTGAGAACATCAAGGACACTCTAGGGTAGTCTAAACGTTCAAAAGTAACACACACTAAAACAGTCCCTGTAAGATAAGATAGGCAAACACTAAATTAATTGGAAGAATAGTTACAACAACCAACACTAGAGAACCTCACCGGTGCAAGTGCAACTCGAAAATGGAAGCACCCTCCAGGTATACTCTGCAAATCATGGCCCAATGTCTATCCTAGGTACCATGGTATACCCCCATCGTCACCTGTGTATGTCCCTAAAAAAGATAGCCAACTAGGTTGCCAGCGCATGAACAGTCACCAAGCGAGTACAATCGAAAGTCGGGTAGACCACAATGAGCTGGGTATCGAGCCCGAAACCTATCAAGGGTATCGAAAGTAAGTGGTCTGGAAGAAAACTGAGGACCTCTAACAGATTCGAGACCCATGAAGCCCCATGTCAAATGAAATCGATGGAATCCCAAGACAAGCCCTCTATATGTGTTCTCCACTACAATTGGTCCAGCTTTGGAGGGGTTATCTCTGCTACCTTTCCACACGTGACCTCATGTTTATCCCCTTTGTCAGAGGGGGGTCCCGGATAAATTTCATGATACTGGACTTGGACACTCCCTAACTCAGACTCCAATGTTTTATTTTAATGGCCTTGAAGAGTTTCCTCTCCAACCTAATCCAAGGCCCTAATCCTGAACTAGATGCTTAACCCTACAAACATAAAAGTCTAATAAATTTTAGATTTAGCATTAATTTTATGGCTTGTCTTATGTCAAGGGGTATGAAATTGAAACTGATGATGTGTAAAAGACGAAGGTAAAAATGAATAAAAAACTGGAAACAAAAATGTTTACTTAATGCAAAATTTCAACAACTTTTCAAAAAAAAATTTTTTTTTTAATAAATTTTATAAGATTTTTGGACAGCAAACTCAAAAAAAAATTCACTCGACTACGATCTACTTATGATATAAATAAAATGCAAAGAACTTATGAAATAAAATACTTTTTGCTGGTTTCTAATGCAAAGTCCCACTTTTCAACCAAACAAGAAAATGAAAGATTTTTTTTTATTTAAATGTTGATAAAGAAAAAAGGAAAAATACCAACAAGTAAAAAACCAAGAAAAAAAATTCTAGCCTAATCACAGATCACAAAGAATCACTTCAATAAATCACACACTAGCAACTTAAAAAATGACTCTCACACTTGTCTAAAAACCCTAAAGAAAAAAATTTAATGACAACTTTTTTAAATGAAAAAGAAAGATATGGCTAAGATCAACCCTAAGCTACTGACTGCTAGGACAGAGATTCAAAAACCTGAGAGGTATAACTCTTGTCAAGGGAAATATGAATGCCTTACCCTCAACAAAAACTATCATGCACAAGCACACTATTGACAATCCAACAGCAAGTGTGTGCACGCGAGTTGTATAAAGCCAGAGGGTGTGTACACACGTGCTGGACTTATACAAGCCACGTGTATCTCTAAACTTTGAGAAAAAATAAAAACAGACAATCCAAACCAGGAAGAGACCATTGATATTGATAACCAGGATCTCTTGAAGGCTTAGACACTCTCTTTAACAGAAAAAAGAAAACAACGAAAGGAAAAAAATTGTAAAGCAAACCAATTTGAGATAAGACTGCAAACAACCAAGACTCAGACAGAGTTCCAGAAAACCCTTGAAATTAACTGATTATAACAGGGAAGAGGATGAATGCCTCAAAAATTTTCTAGAATCTACACGCTACTGCTACTTCTTCAGCTAACGTTCACACGCGGGGTGTAAGAGAGTAGGGCGTGGGTACATGCGTGTAGACCTTATGTAGGCCGCATGTACCTCTGTGGGTCTTGAAAAAACACAGTCAAGAAAATAACAAAGACAACTGGTATGGGAAACTAGAATCTCTTCTAGCTCAGACTTTATAGAAACTAAAAAAACAGGCAAGAAAACCAGTCTTTTAAAACTACCCAAAAATACTCCCAGGAACCCTAGAGACTTCCCCAGTATGATCACCAATTCTAGTGTGAGAGAAATCCCCTTACGGACTAGCAAATAGGGTTATCTTATGCATACAGATATGACTGAAAGAAATCTACTTTCTACCTTCATCCCCAGACTTAAACCCCATTCATTTTCAACAAATACATGGTTAGACCAACATTCCTTGTTCCGAATGTTCGATGTCGATCCTTCTTCACGCTTGATCACTTGTTGGCAGCTATCCTCTCAAGATTGACCTGCGTACAAAAACAAGCAAAAAGCTACACATGCATTTTACCTACAGTCTAATGGGTTAGAGATTCAAACATATATTTACTGATCTATGAAGAACTCATATGTAGTGGGACGGGAAAAGCATTTCTTTATTATTAACTTTGAATGAATCAACTTACAAATGTCGAGACTGGCCACTGCTCAGCGAATCCTGATCCTGGGCTCCTCTTCAAATATCCTCCAACTTCTTTGTTTTGTATCTCTTCTTGCACAAGGATGGATAAAGGGTTGGGACAATGGAAATATGCAATTGGCATAGTTTCTTTACTCTATTTCTCCTCTTCCAAATGGGACCCTTGACCCTTCTTTTATAGGCTAGAAGAAGCTAGGTATTTGGACGAACCCTCAGCCATGCATGGTCGGGAGTTTCAGTTAACTCACCCAAAGATGTGTGTTCCATCAGCAACTTTTCTTTTTTCGTTCTTTCGTTGGTCCATGTGGGTTGTTTTAGGTCAGCTAGTGTGTACATGCATATAGTAATGGAGTAAGGTGTGTGGGCCCTTATAAAAGAGGTTTTTAAAGAGTTTTTTCAACAGTGCTTTGGCAAAGAAGGGATCTGAGATGGCCTAATGCCAGGTAAGCATGTATGGTGCAATTTAGGGTTATAATAGCTTCATTGATGTCTCCAACATCAGTTGTCTGTCTCTGTGTTGTCTCCATAGCATATAATCAAGCACGAAGTTCTCTCATCTCCCTTTCCATGGATGGATCGGGCATAGCTCTCTCTTGACGTCTTCTTGGCAGCATTGTTTTAATCTATCCACGCGGAATTCAATAACAACTATCCTCTGTCTTCCCTCTACAGAAAACAAAAGTTGTTATATAAGCAATGATACCACCTGATGCAGCACCCCTACCTCGGCAGGGTCTTCTTGACCTCCCAGTATATGGATCTTCAATTCCCCCAAGACAAAGTGACTCCTTTAGTTCCCCCTTCATACACATATATCCATGGGTCTCCTTTTAGAAGTTATGCCTGTGCAAACAAGCACTAAGCGTGAACCTCCTCTTCCACGTGACCACTAACATGACCACAAACTCAACCTGAAAAGGTATTTCAGATTTCATGACTTCGCAGTTCCTATTACTAGGCCCCCTAACTCCTTCGATCCCCAAAACCTCGAAAATGGATAATGGGTCTTTGGATCCTCCCTTATGCCTCAACTATGTGACCTCCAGTCAAGTCCCAAGGCTTTACTTCTAAGCGCGTCAGGATTTCATGGCTTATGAAGTTGCAATGCAACTCTTCCTCTTTTCCTGAAGTCTGAACTCACGACTTCCTCTCCACAGATCAACGGTCCTGAACCTCCCACGAGCTGACGATCCAGATTTTGTCAGGGTTTCGCGTATCAGGATTTCGCAGCCCGAGATCTCTGGATCACTACTTCATCCACACTTTGACTCCCGAAATGTCAAAATTCAAAATCACAAGATCAACGGTTCTCGTTGGCCCAGATCTGGAGGCTACTAATCCTTTCGATCTTGGGAGTTTTGAAATACTCTCAGCCTTAATTTCTCCACAGATCTACTAGATCCACCAGCCCATGAAATTTCAGTGATTCTCCCTCCAAGAATTTCAACCGTGTGTTCAATTTCTTAATGAATCCTTGCCAAATAACTTGGCGTCAACCCTCTTGAACTTGATTTCTACGAGGCTAATTCAACTCTCGTCCTTCCTTCAAACTCTTTGAAGTCTCTATCCCTCCTGAGATTATACTTTTCTACAACCTCAAGGATTCTAAGGAATTCTTGTGCGCACTCCTTGCGGCCTCCATGATAATCACTGATTATTTGATGTCTCGTAACTCTATGCACTCCTTGTGACATAAATCATTCAACCACTCACTTGGGTTGGAGAATTCTAAGACTTCGACCTGGCCTGCACACACCTTGCACAACTCTGTGCTATACTTTCACTTATGTTAGTATAAGAACAACGATATCTCTCCTGAGATTTTCTGAGATAAAACTTAGAACCTTGTCAATGCACTCCTTGCGTAGTTTCACTGCACTCCTTGCAGGAATTCTCAGGACGAGAAACAATTGAAACTCATACTCTTCCTCTCACGGACTTCATATATTCAACATGAAATCACGATCATACATACACAACATTGAAACAAATGCATAACATAGTATATAAGAAACCTATAAACATACCATTCAATAGATCCAAATAGTATCCATGATACACCATGAAATTGGATCAAAGCATTCTTATATTAATTCAAGTGCTTATGTACATGGATTCAATAGAAACAACTATCTGGTTATACTGTTAGTTGTGGAGCCTGATTATCTTCCTAATTTATAGGTCTTTTACTTTCAACCATGTTTATACCCCATGAAGTATTTACACCCAAGAAGTATGTACACTCTTCCACGCGGGGGAGTGCAGAGGGGGCGTACCCCCTTTGCAGGGTTCGGGGGGCCTATCCCCCTGGCTGGGGGGTCTAGGGGAAAGCGGGCCCCCAACGGGGGTTCGGGGGCGAAGCCCCCAAAGAAAAAAATTGTCGTATAAAAGTATATTGTAATTTCATTGTAAATCTGGATCGTTCATTATAAGGTCGTAGATATAACAGTAGATATTATGTTAGGTTTTTTTTTCCCTAGAAGGAAACCCCCTTTTATGAGGGAAATGTATTGCAGCTATGATTGATGGTGAATATTGTATTATAAGAGAGGAGACTATGAGAGAAAGAAGAGGAAGTTACAGCGGGTTTTGCTGTAGGTTGTATCCCTTCATTTGTTGGATAATAATAAAGGAAGGACCTGGCAATTTCTCTAGTGGACGTAGCCCACACTGGGTGAACC
>ML803433.1:221966-234899 GCA_009831015.1 Picea engelmannii | reverse complement strand
CATTTGTTGGATAATAATAAAGGAAGGACCTGGCAATTTCTCTAGTGGACGTAGCCCACACTGGGTGAACCACGTAAATCTGTGTCTCTCTTGTATTGTGTGTCTTCTATGTTTTGTTTCTGCATTTGTTTTATTTTATTGCTTCACGGTCCTGTTTTTCTAACATATACAAATTTTACAATCTATGTTCTTCTCTTCTCTCTTGCTCTACTGCTTCTAACTTACAATCCTACAATGAGAATAATGATACAATACAATACATACGAGGGAGATTTCTCGAGTTTTCCCTCCTACACTCTAAGATATCTTATTGAATTAAATATTACAACTACTTTACATTTATTACATTAAATGCCACAACCGACAGATGAGAGAAAACACTCAAGATCTACATTACAATCTCCAAATCATAAAAGAAAAAATATCTTTTCCAGATATTACATTAATGTTTCATCCTTTCAAATTCAAAATGTCTTCAAAATACGTGTTGGTTCATATCCAAATGTCTTCCACTTTCTCTTTCTTGTGATGCTCCTACATCAGTTTCTCAGGAATTTCCAAAAGGAGGAAGTCCCTGCCAAGGTCATCATAGTTGCAACACAGTGCACGAAGGGAAATTTTCTTAGTTGGGCCCCGTACTTGTTAAACTTGTTCCTTGAGGACTACAAAGATGCACAGGACCTGGGGACATAGTTCCACTATGCTTGGATACTCATCCCGGTAGCCTTGGTCTAATGGAGGGATCCTAAGTATACATACTTTTGCAAGTGAACCACTCGTTGTCATGCAATGCGGTACATATCGTTGGGGAGCACTTTGGAATCCAAAACCATAAGTAAAAATGCAGGAATGTTCACGGGGTATTACAACTACCTGTAGGAAAGAATTTCTAATACTTGGCGGATTACGCCAAAAGTGGTCATGCAATATCGGGACATCGGCAAGAATATAAATAAGTAGTACTTAGAGGATAGAGGGGGATACAATGAGAAGAGAGAGGATAGATGGAAGAGATTTGTAAGAACTATACTATTCAGTAAGCTAGTGAGATAGATAAGCAGTGAGAAACTCGGTCCCAACGGTTAGATCGCAGGTTAAGGAGCCTGGTGCGATCTAGTCAGCCTCGCAGGGATCGAGGAGCCTGTTGAGAGTGTAAGATCCAAGATTGTAAGCACGCGTGGTGTGACATATTACTAAACCATAATAAATATATTGAGAGCTAGATCTTTGTGGACATAGCCCAAGAGGGGGTGAACCATGGTAACACTTGTTTTATGTGATTGAATGCATGTGTCTCTATTATTGTTAAGTGTTGAATGTTAGATGAATGAATCAAGTGACTAGTTAGAACTGATATTTCACATGCATGAATAATATGATTGATCTGATGTTAAACTGAATAAATAAAGATTACAGAGTACAACCACAGATCTCCACTCATTCCCAAGTTGCAAACACCTAAGTATTGCAACCACCCATAGAACTATCTCGGGTGAGACTGCGCAATACACTCTGTGTGTTGCATTGCCTTCTGGTTTACCAGAGGGGCTGATAATTTTAGAGGGGTTTTGTTGGGAGCTTGTTAAATCTGAACATGGGTCAATCTATGATAGTAAGGTTGGACCAGAGTAGATAACTAATAAAGTAGAAGAGTAAAATCCAGCATATATATTGATGAATCTACTTGGGATAAATGGGACATTATTTTTAATTGTTACCAACTAGGCGAATTGAACTGTTCTATGAGCCAATCTAATTTTGAGAACTACATGACAAATAGTCTAAGTAGTTTGATAATCGGTTCTCTCTGTCTCATTTAGGGCCTAATCACTAAAAAAATATATTGTGTAGCAGATATGTTATTGCATCGAATCGTTTGGTTTTCTATTCCACCGAACCATCCAACAAATGACATAAAACTAAAAGATTATTATTTTGTTGAGGGGGGTAGATTCTCAACTCTTAATAGTATTGACTAACCCTAAGGAAGAGGCCCAATTAGACTCTTCTATTTTTGGGATGGAACAATCCTCTAAGTTAATGTTTGGAAACAATTTGATGAGATTTATGAATTAGATCAAAAATATCTTTCCATTATGTTTATGTGTTTATAATTTATATATTCAATACAAAAAATAAAACTAATCTAGAGAGTTTGAAGAAATTTGTTACTAAAATATAACCTTCAAGAATAATGAATGAAAATGATCCATAACTTTTAATTCCCTAAGAAATAATTATGTTGAGAAATATTACTACAAGATGAATTTTAGGAAACCTGAACTAGTCTAATGCAAAAAGAAATGAAAATTATATAAGCATAATATTCAGAAATAATTCCATAGTGTACCATATATGGTATGATGAAAACATATTATGAAAAAAAAGAAAATAATTAATAAACCATATATAAATATTCACTAAAAATAATAACCAGTAATTTCACCAATCATGCAAGATAACTTGGCAAGAATTGATATCCTTAATAGACACATTTGACATCAATTCAAGACTAGAGTAATCCATGAATAAGAATTAATACACAAAAATCTTCAACAAAAATGTCCCATGACTCCAAAAATAGTTTATGAATTAAGATTGAAATAATTTTGAGCTACAATCCTTCCCAAATCATCATAGAGCCAAATACCCTTTCCTAGAGGTCAATTTGCATATTTCTAGACAAAATTATATGCAAAAATAGAATAAATCATAAATAGAAAAGAGGTCACAAAAGCCATGCAGGCTATTATGACTTAGGTGAACTAAGTGATCTAGTTGGTGCATACTCAACATCATGTGTTCCCCACTCTTAAAATAACTCATTGCATAACTCTTGATTAGTGAATACATGTTATTCTGTAGGAAGACTCAACATAGAATTTTCTTGTCTGAACCTTTTGATATATTTTTCTAATTTTGGCATGATAGACTCTAGTCGAATTATTGTTCTGAATTCACTCATTAAAATATTATGAATATTCTCATTCTCTAGTGACGGTATACCTCTAACATCAACTTCACGCTTCTTGTAAATCTCCTTGAACTCGCTCAACACCTTTTCAACTAGTCTAAAAACCTTTGGTGGGAAAAAAATAGGTAGTCTTCTCTTTGATGTGGCATCTTCAATGGGATCCCATATTTTAATGCATGTATACCATTCTTCCCTAAATTTATTTCAGGATTATTCAACCAAGTTACCCCAATACCTAACTACTCATTCAAATCCAAATATTACATCTTCCGTCAACACTTTGATTCCACAATCCCTCTTGGCCATGAGTCTTTCAAATCTCTTTAATGAAATCCACTTGGTCTTGGACCTTGTCTTGTCTCTCCTTCTACATGAGAACTTCCTTGTAGAAAATAGATAGATTCAAGATTTCCCTTTGCAATTCCAATACCTTAGCTATGAAATATTTTCTTATGAGATTGAGGTATTGTTGTAAATAAAAAAGAGGAAAAGAAAATGAATCCTCACATAAAAATAAAATAAAAATAAAAATAAAAAAATGTGATCCAACTCACATTTATTTTGTCATTGTGAAAAAGACAAAAGACAAGAAAATTGAGTCAATTTAATATTAATCTACATTAATTAGTAATCAATATGGGGAATATGAAAAAGTATAAAAGGAAATATGATCACCAACAAGTTGATGAAGATGAAGTGCAAGAGAAGGATAGAGAGAGGATGAGACAAAAACACGTAGAATTGAGAGAACAAAGGGAAGAAAATGTAAGTCAACATATTTCCCCATCTTTGATGCATCTAAATTGAGATTCTTCAAGGCATCTAGTTGAGGGAAATATTAGTAATGTTTAACCACATTACCCAACTGAATATTATACTCATTGTTTTGATTTATACCCTAGTTTATGATTTAGATTATGTTTTATATGTAACACATGCACACAAAATTGACTGGACTATGCGAGGATAACATTTGGTTGAACAGTACAAGACCCTATCCCCTCTTAGGTTTCAAGAATAATTGGAAGTTGCAGTGATTTTGAAAGGGGTGGAAATGTTTTAGGAAGTTTGGAGGAAAACACAAGAGAACAATTAGGGGACCCAAGTCTTGATTTAACATGAATAGAACATGTTAGTAACAAAATTTAGTTTTTTTTTTAAATAAATTTTAATGATTATTGTTATAAACCTAAACTGCACCATACATGCATACCTAGAATTTGGCCCTCTTACTTACTATTTTTTCCAAGCCATCATTGAGCATCTCTTCTTAAAAACCATATTTTTGAAGATGTATGTGCCCTACACCACTACTTCCTGCGTACACATGCTTGTTGCACCACTACAACTCGCGTACGTATGCTAGATACACCATTACAGCTTGTGTATACACACAAATGTTGCAAAAATTAAAAAGTTGCAAGGAATTCATTGAGATTACCGGCTATTAGGTAGTTTTCCAACTGTCGCACTGCCTATAGCCCATCACCCAACTGAATAACCATCCTTTTTTCATATAAAATGAGGTGTTGGGGTCTCATTCCTAAGAGAAGAATAAGAACAATGAAACTATGTATGTTTCACATCCCCTCCTTGCCCCAAGAATTTGTAGCCACCTTGTGAGTTTTGAGCCATAATTGTCCATTCTTGTCGTTTTCCTCCATTATAAGCCTATGTCATTTCCCTAGAGAGAAGTGTGAGAGGAGAAAGATATGTGGAAGCGTAGTTGGAGCTTGGTGAAGAGGATCCCGAACCAAGTTCGAGGAGCAGTCATCGATCTCATTGTAAGTAAACTTTGTGATATTAATAAAAGGAATACTTTTTCTATCCCACAATATGATGTGTTCAATCTTTATGTTTGATTTATGTTTTATACTGACATCTAACCCACTAATTCATATATGAGATAAATGTTCATTGTTTCTTGTTTTTATTTTTGTGAATGCAGGTCAACCTTGGGAGGAGACTTGTAGTTGAGGAGCAATTGAACACGAAAGGATCAACACTGGACACAGAGTTTAAGGTAGAGTTACCATATTTTTTTACTTTGTATTTCTTGTATGAATGTGGGGTATATTCAGGGTAGTGTAAAGAGTAGGAGACTTTTAGACGGTTAGATATGCCTACATGTCGAACCCTAGTGTAGTCCATAGGGGGGTTTTCCCACTATAGCAGAACGGGTGACCATACTAGGGAAACCTCTAGGGTTTTAGGGGATAGTTTATGGGTGTTTTAATTGGTTTGATTCCCCTTTTTGAGTTTTTGTAAATTGTTGAGTCTTTAAGGGATTCTGGTTTTCCATACCAATTCTCCCTGCCTTATCATCTTGACTATTAGTGTTCTTTTTTTGAGATGTTACAGAGGTGTACTCAGCCTATAGTGGGTCTGCATGCGTACATATGCGCCCTACCTTTAGATAGTCGGTGTACATACGCAGGATGTTTAAGTGTTAGTAGTGTGCTTGTGTCAAGAAGCTTTTTCCTTAAGAAGGCGCAGTCAACCTCTTCCTTGATTGAAGTCTAACTTCTCAGGGGTTTCTTGATTTAGTATTGGTCTCTGTGATTATAGTCTTTAGCTTAGGTTTGACATCAGTTTGCTTATTTATTTTAAAAAATATTGCTTGTGTTTTCTTTGAAAGGGTTTGAGACAAGTTTGTGAGTCTTTTTTGATCGGGCTGTTTAGTATCGTCAGTGACTCCCTGCAATCCGCAGTAGACCAGAAGTCAGTTTTTGGTCTTGTCTTGTATTCATTTTTTCCCTTTTACTTGCTTTAGAAGAAAAGAAAAAGAAGTTATTTCAAGTTTCTTATTTTGAAGCATAAAAATAAAATAAAAAATTTCATTTCTTTGTTTGGTTAAGTAGTTAGGTTAGTTGTCTTTACTTATTAGGAGAAAGAGTTCTTTTCTTTAAGTTCTTTACTGAATACTTAGAAATTTAAGTAGCTCGTAGTCGAGCGAAATTTAGTTTTGGGTTTTTATTTTAAAAGATCTTAGAAAAAGTAGTTACAAAAAGTTGGTTAAAGGGTTTAAATTTGCAAATCTTTATTTGTCAAAAGAAGTAATTTTTTTTTCGGTTTCATTTATAGTTCTTCTCATTCGTCTCTTAAAATACATCACTAGTTTCACTTATGTTTCCTTGACTTAAGACATGCCACTTAAAATTAACGCTTAATTAAAATCAATTAGACTTCATGGTTGTAGGTGTTAGCAACATTTCTTGTATAGGGGTGTTCTCTTCAATGGTTTGGGCCTTGGAGTGGTAAATACAAAGTAGTGGGTTGAAAAACCCACTTATCCTAAGTTTCGGGAACAAATGAGTATCCGTTAAGCAATGGGAAAATCTGTGCAGCTGGGATCTGCACGCCCAGATCTACAGTCGAGGTTGGATTCCAGAGCCCCCTCACCATTCTACCTTTAAGGTGGAGGGGGGGGGTCCGAAATTGAGCATGCAAGTTTGAGCAGCTAAGATTCGGGTGCCTGGATCTGCGGTTGAGAATGGATTCTGGACCCCCCCGCTATTCTTCCTTTAATAAGAGGGGGGGGGGGGTCCATAATTGAAGGTTTAAAGCGGGGACCCCCTTGTCACATCTCCAACTCCTTCCGCTCACCACCTTCCACCATGTGTCTTCCACTCAGCACCATCCTGGCCCACCTTTATTTCCATTTCTTCACTCCCCGACCTGTCGCATTGCGGCCTCCTTGTCACCTTCTCACGACACATCACCTCATCGTCTGATGTCTCAACTCTCCTCCTCCACTTTACCTCTCTCACCCACTTGTACCCCATGCTCCATGCCACTTCCACCTGTGTCCTATCCATACCCCGTGGCATTTCTTGTCCAATGTCACAGCACCACCTCATATTCCTCAGCAAGGTCTTGTCCCATCCACCATCTGGGTTCCCCCGCAGCAGTCTAGTGAAGCAGAAGACAACCAAAGGCATATTTCCATGTCTTGTAGAAGAATATTTGACCAGGCCTCACCTGATCCCGAGGAAGCAGTGATGAAGGTGGTTGGTGGTGGTTGAATGTCATCTCCTTCCATAAATAGAAGATCAGAAAGGAGGATACATGGAATCAGGTTGTCAGTTCAGCCTAACAAAGATTGCGTCTGACAAATGACTACATGGGCAGTATGCCCAACATCTGCATGCGCAGCCTAACAGAGAAACTCACCTACGCAAAGCATTGAATTCATGACATGATCGTGCCTTCTGCGTTGGAGTCAGCTTCAAGTATATGTAGGAATTTTTATCATCTGGTAGATGATCGATGGTTGATCTAGGCTCCTGATTGTAAAGTTTTAACGAAGCACTAGTTGCTCTGCTTATGTATTGGCACTTGAGACTTCTTGCCTTATGAATGTCAGTTTATTTTCATCTCTTTGTTTACACTGTGTTAGAACAGTTCGGAATTGGAGGATCCAGTCGAGTTGTGTTGTTATAGGATGATGTAGGTTGGATCACTGTAATAGTTGCATTGTCTCTAATCATTTCTTGTAAATTCTCAACGCTCAATGATTTGGAATTGGAGGATCCAGTCAAGTCACCCTTCAGTTCCCCGAAACTCAGAACCAAGAGGATCTTGTATTCTGAGCTTTTCTTCCTCAAGCTATTGAAAGGCCTGATGCCCAAGGCAGTCTTGCTCACTCATCTCACCAAGTCTTCCATCTTCCCATTTTACAATCAACTCATTGATGGAAGTTAGATCAAGACCTCCTTTTTTCTTTACATACCAGGCTTGGTCCCTGAGTTAGAGTGATACCTTCCTGGGTCTCTACCCATTTGATCACTCATTAAATTTATTTGTGACATAAACTGATGGGCATTGGGCTCTGCTCCTGCCGCAATCCAGGAGTGACTTCTAAAACTAACATTTCTGGCGCCGTTGCCGGGGATGAAATTGAAGATTTTCCCTAGGATTGAACGACAAATATTATTGGTTCTTAAGGTGCATCAGAACCTAGTACATCGAAGCTTGCTACTATGCACTTGGCGACTCCACTGTGGCAACTCCAATGTTTCCACTTCACTGTTTCAATTGTGGCTAATTTTAGCACACCTGAAAGCTCACCCAGAGGAGCTTTCTCGAGAAGGTTTTAGCAGCTGCTTTCTCAACTTGAGAAGTTTCTTGGGAAGACACAACGTTAGGATCTGGCCTTTGATGGTGAACAAAGACTAGACACTTTTGAATTTGCGCATCTTTCACCTGGTGACTCCACTGGTTCGATATGGAGAAAATCCTTGCTCGAAGGTTTGCTCCTTTTAATTTTTCTGCTATTCCCGGTTTTCCTAATGATGTCCCTTCTCCGGATGAATGGGGAGATTATTTTCCCATATTTAGAGAGCGTAAGGAGGACAACCCTTCTCAACATCTCTGTGAATTTCATGAACTCGTGCATCAGTGGGAGATACATCATGAGGATGTATTGTTGAAAATGTTCATGTTCTCGTTAGCATGGGATGCTCGTAAATGGTATCATTCTTCACCCCCTACTAGCATTTCTTCACTCGTAGAGTTTCATGTAGCTTTCACCACCTATTGTTAGAAGCTTTATCCCCTTGAGTTAATTTTTCATAATTGTTGTGAGGGATACAACAACTGTATACAAGATAGAGTCGCTTCTTACGTAGGTTGTGAGGATGATCCTGATGACTTGGATCAAAAATCAATCCTTTATCATCCCCATTCATCTACATCGGAGGAAGGTTATGAGAGTGATGAAGACCCTGAGGAGGAGGAAGATGCTTTGGGTGAAGTTAGGGAACTGATAAAATCTCTCTCTGCCCAACTAGATAGGTGGGAAGCTTAACGATGCACAGAGGAGTTTCCAGTCCTTGAGGCAAATGTTCTTGGCGACTCTTTTGAAGAGGAAATTGAAGATTTCATAGCCATAGATACATTAGTTTATGCCCCTGAGGAGCCTGTTGTCTCATATTTAAAGGAAGAATCCATTGTGGAAGAGGACTATTCTCTTTTTCTTCACGAGATTTCCCATGATGTATTTACATTTGGGATTGAAAAGGAGGATCTGGAGATCGTTCCTTTTTTGCAAAATGAAGAAGTTTGGTGCTCACCCAGCTTTAACAACTATTCAGTTGAGGAGAAACAAAGCCCCACATCACAGATTGATGACCTGGGTAGCAGCCAACCCGTGTATGATAGCTATGAATCAAGTTTTGAGCTAGACACCCAGAACTTCCAAGAACAGACTACAAATCCTTCTCCTCTATTCACAAATGAAAGACATTGCAAGGAAATCAGCCCCCCTGAGCAGCAGACTAAAAAGCAGAGCTTTCCCACAAGTCCTATCTATGATGATTATGACTCTGAACCTTGGGAAATCCAAGAAGAGGAACCAAAAGAACCAGAGGAGTAGCCGAAGATGCAATTTACAGACTGCGCAGAGCCAGTCAGCGAGCAGCCACCACCTAAGGTCAGTCAACCTACATAATTTGTCCACCCATATGTGCTTACCAGATATATTCAGCCACGCATGAACAACTGTGTAGCAGAGGAGTCTTCTTGTCACCAATTTTTTGGAGTTTTCCACTGGTCTTGTGAGCCTGTGAAGGAATACATGGAGTTGTATTTCCTTCTCAATTTGGAGCCACCCTATTTCATCTCAACTTTAGTCTATAAGGTGGAGCTGAAGAGTGTAACCATTCTGATGTCACGGTTACACCATCTGTTGGTGATCATCGACAGAAGGAAGGAGCTTCTATTCAGGAATGTTGTAACAGATTTTGAATTTTTCTCTACTTCGTATCTTCATCCTAAATATCTTTGAGAATCGCATCAAGCTTATAAATTAACTAGAAGTCTCATTCCATATTATATATAACTCACATCAGATTGGTTGAATAACTTGTAGGGATTTGTTGGCAGCAACCGGATGCATAGACACGATGTTAGGGTTTTGACCGTGGCAGCACCCCAGATTTCTGAACAAGGTGATTTGCTTGGTGCTCCAAGTCGGAAGAAATGCAGCTATAGAAAACCATCAGGGAACTTTATTGCATTTTTGATCGTATTAAACCCAGGCTGTTTGAATTAAAAATGAAATTGACAACAGATCCTTTGGATGAAGAACATCCTAGTTGAAGAGAGGCATTCATTTGCTAATTTGATTCACATTTTTCAGCTTATTGTGCGACATTCAGATCTATTTTACAGCTGTCGAGCCCTATTTGTTCCAGAACTAGTATATTCACTGACTCACCTTGGACTGCCTCAGAACAGTCCCCCATAGAATAGATATCTTGCTATGGATCTTGTTGGGCTTATTGTAGAATGGGAGAAACAATGTCAAGCAGAAGCAAAGGCAGCTACAGATACACGACATGTTCAGCCTGTGAATATGGAAAGATCGACCCTAGCTGTAGGAGGCGATTTCACTGCAGGAGCAATACATGCCAAACAATCATCTCATGCAGCAGGTTCTTCAGATGACTTGACCAAGAGAGTTAACACTGAAACTGGCCTCCCTATTTTAGGTATGATGTTTCTCAGTCGTACTTCAACACCAAATATTGGTACAGTAGAATCAGCTGGTCGACATGAAGAGTTCAAACCAAATTCTGCAATGCAAGAAATTATTATTAACTTTCATATAAAGGCTGCCTTGGTTATAGAACCTAAGGAAAAAGAAATGTCTGCAGTGCATGAACATGCGATAGATATGCTCTCACAGTGCCTGGAGGTTTGGCCAACAACTAATGTAAAGTTTAATTATTTGGAAAATTTACTTAGCAGTTCGCAGCCTTTAGAGCAAAGCAAACATCTGTCAATGGCTCTTGCACAGGGCCTTGATGTTATGAATAAGGCATTAGAAAAGCAGCCATGTCTGTTTATTCTAAACAATTTTCAGCAGAACTATTTAAAATTGTGGATTCGCCACTGTTACCATGCATAGATTTCTTGCTGAGCGAATTCAACACGATAGACAAGAAATGACAAAACAAAATACCAACACGTGCCGCATGCACGAAACACCACGAAAAAGAAACCACCAATCATGGGATTTCGAGGTTTCGATTATTGTTTTTCATACTGCGCCTTGTTCTCCGAAAGTCCGAAAGCCGAGTTCCAGTTCAGCATATTGATGAGTCTTCGTTTAAGGGCCTTGGAGCTCCAGGCAAGACGCTTTTTCCATCTCGGCATGTGGAAGAGAGAATTGTCAGACTAGATTCAGTTGTACAAGAGGAGTTGGCCATTGTTCAAGAAGAATCCTCCTTTGAAAGTGTTCTAGATTTGGATATATTGTGAATTAGTCTTTCAGATGACGCTTTGATACCAGGGGTTGCTATTGCATCTTTGCGAGCTATAGATTTGGAAGCTTGGACTAATGCATTGGAGATATCTTCTATTGACGTCGACCGACAGCGTGCATGCTTGATATTGTCAATGAGGGTGTCCAAGAGGTGGATATATGCTTTCTATCAGAAAAACAAACAAACAGATCAGGAGGCAGAAGCCTGGGAAGCCACCAAAAAGCATGCGGTGGTTTGCACTTCTTAGCCATCCAAGATTCTCTGCATTCAGATTCTTGTGCTATATTTTGTCTTATGTTAGACATGCTCAATCCACCTGTATGATATCCAAGGTTTATGTTGAACGAAAGGTCAAGATATTTATTGGCCTACAGAAAATAATTTGAAAAAATGATGCAGAAGAGGATTTGGGTGAAATCCAACTAAAAGATTTCTTTAACGATTCTCAGAAAAGAGCCATTTTCTTAGGATTAAATAGAAAACGACCAGTCTTGGTCATCCAGGTCCCCCAGGTACAGGAAAGACGAGTGTTCTTACTGAACTGATTTGTATAGCTTCTAGAAAAGGTGAACTGATACTGGTGACAGCACCTTCAAACGCTGCTGTAGATAACATGGTGGAAAGACTTGTTGATATGGGGCTGATATTGTGCGAGTTGGAAACCCTGTATTCAGCAACTGCTAAAGCAACTCAAGAAGACGCTGAAACGAAAGGAGGAGGATCTAATGCACTTACGGCTATAAACATTTTGCTAGAAATTAGGATGTATGTTGTACTTTTAATTTAGTTCAGATTACTGTTAGTTAAAAGATAGTTGAAATTAGTTGATTGTTAGTTATGATATGATGTGGATTCAACCTCTTTGAAAGGGGAATTTATATAGAAATGAATCCATTGGAAAGAAAGGTGGGAAGAAGCCGGGAGGAAGCTCTGAGGGCAGAGAGCTCCTGTGTGGAACGCAGAGTTATTTTGAGAACCAGAAATGGAATTATACACAGTGACGCGTTTTCTTGAAATTATGAGATTCATTACGGTCATTTCTTTCGCTATGTCCTCTTTTTGTCTTATTATCTATCTGTTCTTTTGTCGACTGAGTTAAATATGTTTGGAATTCATTTTAAATGCTCCTTACACGCAGTTGATAAAAGTTTTGTTTTCATGATGACTGTTCAGAATTCACTCCAGATAAGTGCTCTGTATCTAGCCATCAGCCTTTAGTTTTTTATTCCAAAGTCATAGTGAAAATTCATCCTTGATTGATGCTTTCACTGTGATGGCCCTTTCCTTTTCTTTTTCTGCTATTAAGTCATGATTATTTATAGTTGAAACAAAGACTTACTTTGCCTCATTTTCTGCAAGTAATGTGATCACTATTATGATCTCCTTTCTGTGGTTTTCACTTGACTCCATGCCCAATGGACTTTTTTCCTGGATCAACCCCCAAACCTGATTAAACATATTTTCTAATAAGAAATCTAGCCTTCTTGCTGTAATCATTGAATATTCCTGAGTAAAGAGCCCTTGGCTGTTTAGAGAACTGTCTCTAAGTGTATTAGGTCAGAAGTGCACTCAAAATAAATTTTCAGGGTTTGGCTTGCTGCAACCCAAGTCAAGTTCTGAACAATAAATAACTTTTTCTTTTTAAAATGTGCTAAGGCTTGGCTCTATTACAGCCTAGAGTCAACTCTT
>ML803433.1:194568-221908 GCA_009831015.1 Picea engelmannii | reverse complement strand
GGTCAGAAGTGCACTCAAAATAAATTTTCAGGGTTTGGCTTGCTGCAACCCAAGTCAAGTTCTGAACAATAAATAACTTTTTCTTTTTAAAATGTGCTAAGGCTTGGCTCTATTACAGCCTAGAGTCAACTCTTGCGACAACATTTTTTGGCGTCGTTGTCGGGGACGGAGGACGAAGTAAATCTTCCCTGGGATACGACAAAGATTCAATCTATCTCCTGATGTTGTCGCAAGAGTTGACTCTAGGCTGTAATAGAGCCAAGCCTTATCACATTTTAAAAAGAAAAAGTTATTTATTGTTCAGAACTTGACTTGGGTTGCAGCAAGCCAAACCCTGAAAATTTATTTTGAGTGCACTTCTGAACTAATACACTCAGAGACAGTTCTCTAAACAACCAAGGGCTCTTTACTCGGGAATATTCAATGATTACAGCAAGAAGGCCAGATTTCTTATTAGAAAAGATGTTTAATCAGGTTTGGGGGTTGATCTAGGAAAAAAGTCCATTGGGCATGGAGTCAAGTGAAAACCACAGAAAGGAGATCATAACAGGGATCACATTACTTGCAGAAAATGAGGCAACTTAAGTATTTCTTTCAACTATAAATAATCATGACTTAATAGCAGAAAAAGAAAAGGAAAGGGCCATCACAGTGAAAGCATCAATCAAGGATGAATTTTCACTATGACTTTGGAAGAAAAACTAAAGGCTGATGGCTAGATATAGAGCACTTATCTGGAGTGAATTCTGAACAGTCATCATGAAAACAAAACTTTTATCAACTGCGTGTAAGGAGCATTTAAAATGAATTCCAAACATATTTAACTCAGTCGACAAAAGAATAGATAGATAATAAGACAAAAAGAGGACATAGCGAAAGAAATGACCGTAATGAATCTCATAATTTCAAGAAAATGCGTCACTGTGTATAATTCCATTTCTGGTTCTCAAAATAACTCTGTGTTCCACACAGGAGCTCTCTGCCCTCAGAGCTTCCTCCCGGATTCTTCCCGCCTTTCTTTACAATGGATTCATTTCTATATAAATTCCCCTTTCAAAGAGGTTGAATCCGCATCATATCATAACTAACAATCAACTAATTTCAACTGTCTTTTCACTAACAGTAATATGAACTAAATTAAAAGTACAACATACATCCTAATTTCTAGCAAAATGTTTATAGTCATAAGTGCATTAGATCCTCCTCCTTTCGTTTCAGTGTCTTCTTGATTTGCTTTAGCAATTGTTGAATACAGGGTTTCCAACTCGCACAATATCAGCCCCATATCAACAAGTCTTTCCACCATGTTATCTACAGCAGCGTTTGAAGGTGCTGTCACCGGTATCTTTTCACCTTTTCTGGAATCTATACAAATCAGTTCAGTAAGAACACTCATCTTTCCTGTACCTGGGGGACCTAGATGACGAAGACTGGTCGTTGTCTATTTAATCCTAAGGAAATGGCTCTTTTCTAAGAATCGTCAAAGAAATATTTTAGTTGGATTTCACCCAAATCCTCTTCTGCATCATTTTTTCAAATTATTTTCTGCAGGCCAATAGATATCTTGACCTTTCGTTCAACATAAACCTTGGATATCATACAGGTGGATTGGGCATGTCTAACATAAGCCAAAATCTAGCACAAGAATCTGAATGCAGAGAATCTTGGATGGCTAAGAAGTGCAAACCACCGCATGCTTTTTGGTGGATTCCCAGGCTTCTGCCTCCTGATCTGTTTGTTTGTTTTTCTGATAGAAAGCATATATCCACCTCTTGGACACCCTCGCTGACAATATCAAGAATGCACGTTGTCGGTCGACGTCAATGGAAGATATCTCCAATGCATTAGTCCAAGCTGCCAAATCTATAGCTCGCGAAGATGCAATAGCAACCCCTGGTATCAAAGCGTCATCTGAAAGACTAATTCACAGTATATCCAAATCTAGAACACTTTCAAAGAAGGATTCTTCTTGAACAATCGCCAACTCCTCTTGTACAACTAAATCTAGTCTGACAATTCTCTCTTCCACATGCTGAGATGGAAAAAGCGGCTTGCCTGGAGCTCCAAGGCCCTTAAACGAAGACTCATCAATACGCTGAACTAGAACTCGGCTTTCGGAATTTCGGAGAACAAGGCGCAGTATGAAAAACAATAATCGAAACCCCGAAATCCCGTGATTGGTGGTTTCTTTTTCGTGGTGTTTCGTGCATGCGGCACGTGTTGGTATTTTGTTTTTTCATTTCTTGTCTATCGTGTTGAATTCGCTCAGCAAGAAATCTATGCATGGTAACAGTGGCAAATCCACAATTTTAAATAGTTCTGCTGAAAATTGTTTAGAATAAACAGACGTGGCTGCTTTTCTAACGCCTTATTCATAACATCAAGGCCCTGTGCAAGAGCCATTGACAGATGTTTTCTTTTCTCTAAAGGCTGCGAACTGCTAAGTAAATTTTCCAAATAATTAAACTTTACATTAGTTGTTGGCCAAACCTCCAGGCACTGTGAGAGCATATCTATCGCATGTTCATGCACTGCAGACATTTCTTTTTCCTTAGGTTCTATAACCAAGGCAGCCTTTATAAGAAAGTTAATAATAATTTCTTGCATTACAGAATTTGGTTTGAACTCTTCATGTCAACCAGCTGATTCTACTGTACCAATATTTGGTGTTGAAGTACGACTGAGAAACATCATACCTAAAATAGGGAGGCCAGTTTCAATGTTAACTCTCTTGGTCAAGTCATCTGAAGAACCTGCTGCATGAGATGATTGTTTGGCATGTATTGCTCCTGCAGTGAAATCGCCTCCTGTAGCTAGGGTCGATCTTTCCGTATTCACAGGCTAAACATGTCGTGTATCTGTAGCTGCCTTTGCTTCTGCTTGACGTTGTTTCTCCCATTCTACAATAAGCCCAGCAAGCTCCATAGCAAGATATCTATTCTGTGGGGGACTGTTCTGAGGCAGTCCAAGGTGAGTCAGTGAATATACTAGTTCTGGAACAAATAGGGCTCGACAGCTATAAAATAGATCTGAATGTCACACAATAAGATGAAAAATGTGAATCAAATTAGCAAATGAATGCCTCTCTTCAACTAGGATGTTCTTCGTCCAAAGGATCTGTTGTCAATTTCATTTTTAATTCAAACAGCCTGGGTTTAATACGATCAAAAATGCAATAAAATTCCCCGATAGTTTTCTATAGCTGCATTTCTTCCGACTTGGAGCACCAAGCAAATCACCTTGTTCAGAAATCTCAGGTGTTGCCACGGTCAAAACCCTAACATCATGTCTATGCACCTGGTTGCTGCCAACAAAGCCCTACAAGTCCTTCAGCCAATCTGATGTGAGTTATATATAATATGGAATGAGACTTCTGGTTAATTTATAAGCTCGATGCAATTCTCAAAGATATTTAGGATGAAGACACGAAGTAGAGAAAAATTCAAAATCTGTTACAACATAGGCTCCATCTAGGGATGGTACTTTCCAGTAAAGTACCAAGAACAGTAGACCAGGTGCCTACATCAATAAATTGGCCTGCAAAAATTCGGAAACTCATCACGTAACATCTTGCAACGATCTGAGGAGTGGAGGAATTCAACATTTGAGACCAGTGGAGTCGCCGACAAAAACATGTAGAATCTGCGGACCAAGGAGTCGCCAGGTGAACAATCACAGCCAATCGAACATCTATCCCATGTTCACCATCAGGAGATAGATCGAATCTTTGTCGTATCCCAAGGAAGATTTACTTCGTCCTCCGTCCCCGGCAACGGCGCCAAAAAGAGATGTTGTTCCTGAGTTTGTTTTTTAAGTCTATAAAACACACCGTCAAGGCATCCAAAATGATAATACTTTTAAAACAAAGAAACAAAGAAAAACTAGATCAGATTCAGTTTCTCAACTGTCTCTATCTTGCTTCCCGTTGTTCTTGGATGGTTATGTCAGGTTCAATTGCTGCCCACGATCGTTCTAACTCAGTCCTATTTGTTGCAGTTTGTAAGATGGTGTTAAATAGGTTCAATGAAATGCTTGTTTGATCTTGTAGACCAGGTTCTACGTTTGGTTGTCTACCGTTAGGAACTGTCATGGGTAATAGGGTTTTAAATGTTTGTAAAGGGGTTTTTTATATATTGGTTACTTCAGACTTTCATAAAAGATATTAATGAAACAACTTTAAAATCTAAATAGTAATGTAAAGACACAACTAAGGCCGTTTCCTGGTTTTGTGACAATTTTGAAAATGTGGACAATGAAACACAACAGAGAGAAATATAAGGCTTTTATCTGGAAAGAATCTTATATTTCAGTTAACAGTAATGAAAGAGACACAGGATTTCTAACAAAGAGAAATATTAAGGAACAGAAGGTTACAGGTCTTAAAATCACTAAAGTAATTTTAGAGGAAAAACTGTAACACATTCAACATCCAAACCAATCTGAAACAATAAACAACAACTGCATATAATTTCAAATTGATTTACTTGCTAGAAACACACATTAAGAAGAAGATTTAACAAATAATGATAGACAGGGAGAGAAACATAGTCACGAAATTGCAGGATTCATAATCTTGTTGCGATTTATATTCCCTTAAACTTCAAAGCTGATAGTACAAAAATTGGCTTTTTCCAAAATTTTTGAAGCCCTGTTTCAGCCTCTTGAAATTATATTTATACATTTCTGTCAAAACTTTCCGTTGGTAACTAACCAACTTCCTAATCTTTTGGTCGCATAAACTAATGTCAATCGTTTACAATTTATTTCGAAATTCTAAAAATAGAAATATTTACAAAGTTTTTAACTTTGAGTCGAAGAACTTCCTTTATCTGCTTCAATATCTTGAACATACTTCTCTAAAAATTTTACCAAGACTTTAGGAGCCTCTGGTACTTCATTTGCTTCAAAAGAGAAGAAACTTCTTTGTAGACCTGGCAACTGGGTTGCAATTGTTTTCTCTGTGAACTTAATTTTCTCCAACTTTGAACTGGAAGCTATCATCAACTTCTCGATTTCTGCCATATTGACCATTTTGATATTTGAGATTTCCACTTTCTTTTCTTCAAGTTCCTCTTTTGTTTTAAGTTGATATCTGTTAATGTCGATTTCTCCTAATAACTCTGAAAAGTCACCTGTCCCACTGTGTATTGAATCTTTTTCAATGAAATCAAAGATCTTTTGACAATCTTCATTGACCCTTTTTGTAATTATTTTATATTCTTCCAATTTAGTTTCCCAAACATGTATCGTTACATCTCCTTTCAACTGTTCTGAAATAGATAACTTCTATGATTTTCTAGCTTCTTCTTTTTGTAAAGAAGTTATTATCTTTTGGAAAGAATTTCTTGTTGCTTTTGCTTCTCTTTCTTTTTGCATTGCCTTGTCCATAGATCTTTTAGATTCTTGATAATAATTCTGGATGATTTCCAGATTACAGAATACCTTCTGTTGTTCTTCCTCAATATTTGTATATATTTCTGATGCTTTAGTCTTGAACTGATCTATTTCAATCACTTGATTAGTAATTGAAATGATTTTATCTTGCAGAGATTTATTTTCATTACCCAACTTCTGCACTTGTTCTTGGGTAATTTGAATCATTTGTTTTGCTTCAGTCAAGTTTTCATTTAACTTTTGGATATCTTGTATATCTTTAAGTCTAGCCTATTCTAGACCTTTTTGTATTCCCCATCCAACCATTTTTTCACTTTCCTTTAACTTGTCCTGCAGCTGTGAAATTTCTCGATCCTTCTGCTCTATCATAGTGATTAAATTTCCTACAGAGTACATATTGGCTAATGTTATAGCCCCCATAGTTCCTGCTAACTCTGTAGCAAATTCACTTTCATTCATATTCTTTCCATCAATAATAATTTTATGTTTTTTGACTCTTCTTTCTCCTACAGGATGTAATTCCTGTTTCAACACAGCTCTCCGTTTTTTGCTGAAGAAATAATCCAATGAAGGTATTTCATCTTTGTTGATTGGTTCTAAGTCACTTACGTATAAAACTCCTTCGTGAGGAGTTCCAAAAGTAGTCTGCAGTGGGGTTAATGCTGTAATGGGACTCCCAAGTTCCTGAGAAGTTGTTCCCCCAACAGTTTCTGGAATATCATCAAGGTTTATTGGATTTGTCTCTTCTCCTTTTCCCTTTTCTGTCTGTGTTTCCTTGATCTGTGAAATTTATGTATTCTGAGGAGGAATCTCATAATCTTTCAATTTATCTTTATCACTTGTATCATACTTAATAATTGTTTCAAAACCCGGAGGAATGGTTTCTTTCTCTTGTGCTAATGTTGGCATTTCGCCTTACAAAATCTTTGGCAAACACTGTCTTCTATTTCTTTGAAAGGATGCAAACCCCACCTGTGCATCAGGTGACAAGGTTTCTACTCTACTCTAAACTTCTTCATAAGATTTAGCATTTCTAAAAATATCATTATAAAATGAAACTTCATGTTCATATGCCTTCAAACCACATTGTGTGACATGTCAATTGATTATTTGATATGGATCATGTTTCCTGTGTTCTATATCCACTAATTTCACTTCACTCAAAGATTCGGCTTCTGACTTAGAATGACCTATGTTTAATAAAACAAATTTCCCTAAATAGACCGAAAAAGATGGCCATGACTTCTTCTGTTGAGCTTTCAATTCTAGCCCAATACCACCATTTATCAATTGATGAGCCACTTCTCTGCATATTAACCTGTCTGGTAAAACTTTGGGTAGTGCATGAGGTAGAATAGAACAACCATAAACTCTCACATAGGAAAAATTTTCTTCAATGAACCAGTCAGCCACTATTTTGAGGTTTTCTATTATGGTATTGGAAATGCAAGGAGGTTCGCATTCGAAGAAAATTCTATGTAGAGGAATAATTACATAATGGAAAATCTCATAAAAATTATTTTTGGCATTTTCTTCCCACAAAGATGAATGGTACTTATGGACAGGTTCTGTACAAGAAGGATTCCAACTCCAGTTCATTAATGGGAAAGGAGTCTTAAAGCAAATAGCATCCATTATATAGGCTAACATATAAAAGACCACTGTTTGTCCCTTTGACCTAGCTGTTTTGTAATTCATGACTTCTGAGGTGATGTTGTCTGATAAAATTTTGTGCCAATTGAAACTGCGCCCTTCTGAAACTTCCTCTAAGAAAGGTGTCCAGTCTGCATTAAAATGAAAAGGATCCTTTCTCCCAAAAAGTATACACAACATCATTGCTAAATACACCATATATTCATTTAGAGAAGTTGTGGCAAAATTCCAAGTTCATTAGCCCTAAACTTGTTTTCATCTCTGGACCATCCTCTTATTATGTCAGGGTATGTTTGTCCACCTTCAGCACACTCTTTTTGTTGAAATGCAGCTACAAATTCAGAATTAAAATTGTGCCTATAATTGGGCGATAATTTATACATTACTTGGATATGTTTGGGCCTGAATGAGCCGATAATAGCTCCTTGCTCGTTCAGGATACTTCTTGTCGGAACATCCACCTTATCCAGTGCCCAGGCAACCATATATGTATATGAAACCAGTCTTGGATGTGCTGCAACCTTATGAAGACCAGTCTCGGCGATATCTCGGATATGATTTTCCCCACCATTATCCTCATATGTAAGTTCATCCTCCATTTTTTTTGCAATTGCGGCCCATGATTTGACAAAGTGTACTACCCCAGCTGCAGTAGTGTCTGAAATAATATCGCCTTCCAGTTGCTCTTCGATTTTCTTTGACGCCTTTTTGGGCGCCATATCTCTATGTTTATTAGCTCTCGATAGTACCTCAGCAGCAAGATTCCAAAGAAAACAAAACTGCCAATGATGGAGCAGCCCAAAAGAAGAGGAAAAACTTTGTGTTCACTTGAATACCTGTAACAGAGAAGAATTCATATTTGAAATAATGTAAACGTTCAAAAGTTATCGAATATATCATAAAATCATCGAGATATGTTCCTCTGTTATGAAATAAATGCAAAAGATATTCCCGATAATATGCATTTAATGTTTGTACCTGAGCTTTTCCGCTATTTTCAAATATGATAGAAACTTACCAAATTAAATAATTGTCGCATTAAAGATCATTTATCAAATTTTAACTTTAAACATTGTTTCAAAGAGTGATTAATTAACGATAATCTTGTTTTAAATTTGAAAACACTCTCATCGGGGTTTCGGAACTTTCGAGGTCAAGGAAATAAGTCATCGAAGAACCCCGATTTCTGAAATCGCGATATATCATTTAAGTCAAAACATTTTTATTATCTTAATTAATCCAGATCACCTTTTCAGGATTTCATTAATCAAGAGCTCGGAAATCGGGAAATTGGGAATCGGGGAATTGGAAAATTCAATGATATGAAAATTGTTGCTCACAAAATCGCGAATCGCGATTTCCCGATATGATTAGTTACTCTTAATTATGCTTAACAGTAATTAGATTAATTTCAAACCTCACTTAAGAATTAATTGAAATCGGGGATCGAGAAATCGGAGAATACGATGACAAGTTTCTTTGTTCTCCCAAAACCGTGAATCACGATTTCCCGATGAGATTAACTTAAAGTTAAAACCCTTTTTAGATGTGATTTAAGTAAATGATGAATTAATCAAGAATTAATGTATCGGGAAATCGGGGATCGGGATTTCGCTATTTGATTTGTGTTAAACATTGTTATTTCAAAACTCCGAATCCCGATATCCCGATGTGAATTTAACATTTTTTACGTTTTGACATTACTGTTCATTTTAAAGATCATTTGAGAAAGTGTTTGGAACATATATTCGTTTCGATTTTAATCAATCTTTATACAAAAATGAACCATAAAGGCATTTCGAATTCGTCGGAGATGACATTTTTTGCTTTTTTTTTAAAAAATTGTATAATGCAAAGACTTCAAAGATACAAAAAAAAAATTATCCTTAAGGTCAAAAATCAAGGTCTGTTTCAACAAGGAAGTTGCTTGAATGGTTATGGTGGAAGTTTGTTTTCACCTAGCCCCATGTAAAGGATTTTGCTAGTTTAGGACTGTACATAAATAAGCCCTTTTGAGCATCTATGTTTATTTTGTTTTTCTTTTACTGTTACTTTTTGACATGTATTTTCAGCAAGCTATTTCGAGATTGACTCCATAGCCCAACAGAAAGGCGACTGGAACTGCAGAAGGAGTTCTTAGAGCATCATAGGGACAGATCTATCCCCCATGGAGCCTAATGTTAGCAACATTTCGTGTATAGGTGTGTTCTCCTCAATGGTTTGGGCCTTGGAGTGGTAAATGCAAAGCAGTGGGTTGAAAAACCCACTTATCCTAAGTTTCAGGCACAAATGCGCATCCGTTAAGAAACGGGCAAATCTGTGCAGTCGGGATCTGCGCACCCAGATCTACAGTCGAGGTTGGATTCTGGAGCCCCCTCGACATTCTACCTTTAAGGCGGAGGGGGGGTCCGGAATTGAGCACGCAAGTTTGAGTGGCTAAGATTCGGGTGCCTGGATCTGTGGCTGAGAATGGATTCCAGAACCCACTGCTATTCTGCCTTTAATAAGGGGGGGGGTCTGAAATTGATGGTTTAAAGTGGGGACCCCCTTGTCACATCTCTGACTCCTTCCGCTTACCACCTTCCACCATGTGTCTTCCACTCAACGCCATCCTAGCCCACCTATATTTCCATTTCTTCACTCCCCGACCTGTTGCATTGCAGCCTCCTTGTCACCTTCTCACGACACATCACCTCATCGTCTGATGTCACAACTCTCCTCCTCCACTTTACCTCTCTCACCCACTTGTACCCCACACTCCATGCCACTTCCACCCGTGTCCTATCCAAAACCCATGCCATTTCTCATCCGATGTCATAGCACCACCTCATCTTCCTCAGTAGGGTCTCGTCCCGTCTGCCATCTGGGTTCCCCCACAGCAATCCAGCAAAGTAGAAGAAAACCAAAGGCAGATTGCCACGTCTTGCAGAAGCAGAGTTGACCAAGCCTCACTTGATCCCGAGGAAGCAGTTATGAAGGTGGTTGGTGGTGGTTGAATTCCATCTCCTTCCATAAATAGAAGGTTAGAAAGGAGCATACACAGAAGAAGGTTGTCGGTTCAACCTAACAAAGATTGTGTCTAACAAATGACTGCATGGGCAGTCTGCCCAATGTTTTCATGCGCAACCTGACAAAGAAACTCACCTATGTGAAGCATTGAATTAATGACATGATCGTACCTTCTGCGCCGGAGTCATCTTCAAGTATATGTAGGCATTTTTTCCATTTGGCAGATGATCGATGGTTGAGCTAGGCTCCTGATTGTAAATTTTTAACGAAGCATTGGTTGCTCTGCTTATGTATTGGCACTTGAGACTTCTTGCCTTATGAATGTCAGTTTCTTTCTATCTCTTTGTTTACACTGTGTTAGAAAAGCTCGGAATTGGAGGATCCAGTCGAGTTGCACTTTTATAGGATGATGTAAGTTGGATCACTGTAATAGTTGCATTGTCTCTAATTAGTTCTTGTAATTTCTCAATGCTCAATGATTTGGAATTGGAGGATCCAGTCAAGTCACCCTTCAGTTCCCTGAAACTCAGAACCAAGAGAATCTTGTATTCTGAGCTTTTCTTCCTCAAGTTGTTGAAAGGCCTGATGCCCGAGGTAGTCTTGCTCACTCATCTCACCAAGTCTTCCATCTGCTCATTTTACAATCAACTCACTGACAGAAGTTAGATCAAGACGTCCTTTGTTCTTTACATACCATGCCTGGTCCCATAGTTAGAGTGATACCTTCCTGGGTCTCTACCCATTTGATCACTCATTAAATTTATTCATGACATAAATTGATAGGCATTGGGCTCTGCTCCTGCTACAATCCAGGAATGACTTCTAACGCTAACAGTAGGGTCCATCAACTAGTCTGGGCTAGAGCCTTGATTTAGGTTGGAGAGGAAACTCTTCAAGTCTATAAAACAAACATACAAGTCTATGCTAGGGAGTGTAAAAATTCCAGTAAATGTGAAATTCATATGGGACCCCCCTCTAACATAGGGGCCAAAACACGAGGTCGCATGCGAAAAGGTAGCAAAGATAACCCCTCCAAATCCAAACCAAGCATAGTGGGGAATGCATATAGAAGACTTGTCTTGGAATTATTTTGATCGCATTTTCCATAGAGCTTCATGTGTCTCGAATTCATTCGAGGTCCTCAGTCGTCTTCCAGAACACTTTATTTCGATACCCTTGATAGGTTTCGGGCTTGATACCTTGCTCATTGCGGTCCACCTGACTATCGACTGTACCTACCTAGTGATTGTTCATGAGCTGACAACCTAGTTGCATTTATTTTAGGGACTTACACAGGTGACTGCGGGGGTATACCATAGTACCTAGGGAAGACATCGACCATGCTTTGCATATTATACCCAAATGGGGCTTTTGTGTTTGATTTGAACTTGCACTGGTAAGTTGCTCTAGTGTTGGCTGGTGTAATTGTTCTTCCAACTAGTTAGTGGTTTTTCTTTCTTTATCTCGTAGTAACTTTCCAGTGTGTGCTTGGTATTCAACGTTTAAAAAGCCTTATTGTGTCGATGATCTTCTCACATAGTGGAAGATCAAGAGCCCCACCAATCGTGAAGGATTTTGGGCCTACCGTTGGTTCATTTGGAGCCACCACCACCACTGTTACGTCGAAGACTTGACCAGCAAGGGTCATTTGAGGTGACCAAGATGCAAGAAAATGTTCCCAAGCCATCTCCAAGAGGAGAACACTCGTATCCAGAGGAACCGAATATTTATGATCTTAGAGTGGAAGTTCTCAGTCCGTATAACCCTCTGATCACTGACTTGTTGGCGCCCATTGTGGTACAAGTTGTCCCCCCAAGGGTACCGCATCACGAGTGTCAGATAGTCTTGTAAGCAGGGATGGAATAAAATGCTGCTACTTCATCAGGGAGTCCTCACACTCCCTCTACAGCCGCCACCACTGGGGGATTTCTACCTCCTAACTCACCTTCACAGGTCCAGACCACTATGGTCTCGACCGCATCTACTTCATGTAGCGGTCTGATTTTGTCTATGGCAACGATCACTACACCGTTCACACATAGTGCGACGGGTCCTCCATTTTTATATGGGATGCCCAGCTTTGATACGAACTTGGTCCTCACCTACTCCACCCTACAGACCATGGGTTTGGGGGCAGGGAGCTCAAACACTCCTCTGCAAGGGTCCATAGGGGGAACCTCAACCCCCTATAATGCTTTCCCTTATGGTGGAGGTCACATAACTCCTTTGTCCCCCTCACTCGACAGTGCTTCTCAATAGATCGTCTAACCGAACATGAATTACAGCTTGTTCAGAGCCGGTAGTCAAGGACCTTCTTCCAGCATCATGTTGGTGGGTTCTTTGTCATTCTCTTTGTTTGGTGCGTTTGGTAACAACGCATTCTCTTCAACTGTCGTATTGGCCCGGGGCAACCCTGGTTTTGGATCGCAAAATCCTCCACAAGGTACTATTCCTGCACAGGGGGAAATTACTTCTCAAGGACCCTGGAATCCATGGCAGGGATCAATCCCCTCGTCAGGGATGCCGACAGGGGGAAACCCCTGCCATGGCCAATGGAATCTCGGGCAAGGCTTAGTACCTATGCCCGTCGGATCGATAGGGGGAAACCCTTTCTAGAACCTTTGGAACACAGCGTCGGGAGAAATCCCTTCCCAGCCCTCAACATCCTACTATGGGAGTCAGTCGATGACGTCTCAACAAGCGGAATATCCAAATGTTGGCCATGGCCATGGTTTTTACCAGAACCCTGGTCAACAACCAAACTTTTCCTGGCAACCTAGTGCCTGCCAAATTCTAGGCTCCTTTCCTCTTGTACATACTCAACAACCCAAGCTACCTTTTATAGAAACCTTGCATTTGCTAGACTTGTCGATATTGTTAAATGACCCAATCATTCATGACCTTCTTTTCCCTCCTATGTCGACCAAGTTTCCCTCGAACATTTTGAAGTTCGAAGGTAAGCCTAACGAAGATCTAGGCATTCATGTGACCACGTTTCACCTATGGTTCTTGTCCAACTCATTGAGATACAACTCCATACAGTTGCATCTGTTTCAACGCACTCTTCTCGAGAGTGCTACAAAATGGTACATCGAGCTCGACTGCTCAAGATACTCTAATTTTGGCGAATTGGCAATGGTTTTTCTAAACCATTTTCAATTACCTGTGAGATATGATGCTGACACCAAATTGTTGGCCAACTTTGAGCAAACAAAGGCCAACCATATCTCGGATCACATACAAGAATGGGGACATCAGAAGAGTTTGATAAAAGTACCAGTTCCACCATCATTCCTGCTAGAGTGGTTCCTTAAATCTTTGTTACCCCAGTTATCCAAGGATGTTGCAACATCAGGAGTCTTTTCAGAGGAAGAGGCGATACTAAGAGCTCAACAGCTAGAACTGATATACTCTTAGTCTGGTTACTTTACGAAGTTTTTCCATATGCATTGTGGTCTATTCTTGACAAGACCAGACACAAGTCGGGACCACACACCGATGGCATCGTTGGCTCAACACAAGCGAAGCCCACTGACCAATTGTCGAATCAATTGCAACAATTATCGATACAACAGACAGCGGCCAACCCAACCACTATTTCGGCTGCTCCCCCTACTCAAACGTCGGATGTACACAATGTGTAATCGACAAACCCGAAGGAAAACCAGCAGCCTGATGGAAAGAAGAAACAACAAAAGCAGGGTAAGGGGGATAAGAAACACACCAACAATGTTGGCGGGGGAAATACGGAGAAAAGAAAGTTGAAGTATCTGTGTAACCTTTGGATGGAAGACCATCCGACTCATTTGTGCCCTCAGCTTGCGGAGGCCCAAATTTACTGGCACAGCAGTAGCCTATTTTGTTAACAAACCCATTTCCTCATGGGAAAAATTTAACTCAAGCCTCTTCGAGCGTAGATAGGGGCAGTCAGGGACCCCCTCAGTCTTCTAGTAATCCTTCATTCGCAAATGTGTATATGATGAAAGGTAATGCCTACATAGTGACTAGGGCACACGATTACAAAATGTCTGAAACTTCTGAGAATGGTAAAGAATCCGTAAACCCATTTGTTCCTCTCCAGATCGAGAAGATAATGGGTGAAACAATGACACACATCCCGAAAGGGGCGTTCAAGAAAGATTCACATAATCCAAAAGCCAGGGCCACCCAAAATTACTCTGTGGTGGAGGATTTGTCACAAACCCCTTGCGCGATGTCTTCTTTGGAGGTCCTCCAGAGTTTCCCTTCACAGATAAAGACTCTGTTAGTTGACTTTGGATCCACTGAGACCTGTGATCCGAGAACGATCATGCTTGATACGACCTACTTGAAGCCTTGTCTCCCATACCACGTTGCATTTCAAATAGTAGTGTCTCACCCCAGGAAATATTTTACTCGAAACATTTTCAACACGGTGTTTGATGAGGGTGCCTCGACATGCATGATGTCGTTGGTGTGTTGGAAGGCCATTGGCCAACCCATTTTTTCTCCATCGCCTACTCTGCTTACTACTTTTGACAGTCGTTATTTTAGACCACATGGAATCATTCCTTATTTCCCCATGAAGTTAGAAGGGAAGACCATGTGCGTCAAAGTTGAAGTGGTTGATGCGCCTCTCGACTACAACCTATTGTTAGGAAGGTGTTGGACATATGCCATGCATGCAGTGGTTGCCATAGTTTTTTGGGTATTTTTTTTTCCACACGAGGTTCGAATCGTGACCATTGATCAATTGTCCTTCTCCGGGCCTGACCCTTCATCGGGGGCATCAATGGTCCCGATGATTGATAACCCAGAGCCTGACATTGTCAATGTGGGGGTTAGTTTGTGCCCACCTTTGATGGGTACGTTCAATTACCCACCTCCTTCTGGCGATGTTAAGATGATATCGGTTGTCCCCGACCAGCCTAGGGCTGAGATTTTTCAAGTGTCCTTGTTATGTACGACTTACTTTATCGATTTGTGGAGACTTCCTTCCCCATCGGCTTCAATGGAAGGGATAGAGCATCCTGGCATGTTCATTCCCTTGTCCATGGTAGAAGTTGCATACTCTATAGTCTAGCAAGCTTTAGCCGACCCTGATCTGACTCCCGCACAGGAGTTAGATAAAATTCTTGAGCCTATTTGGGCTCAATATTCCCTTGCCACTACCGATTCTTTAGACTTGGTATTGCCTTCTGACGAGGCAATTTTAGAGGCATTGACTGGTCCAGACATACCCTGGGACGATCTCCATCATAGATCTTATTTACTCCCAGGGTTAAGAAGAATAGAGGCAGGAGAATTCGTGTTGACTATGACTAGAGATAGGTATTGTCCTATTAATCCTCTGGCTACACACACAGTTTATGCTGAGGGTAATATGGAAACCATCATTGAAACGATACCTATTGACATCTCTAGAACCCCTGGTGTCATGGAGAATTTCTTCGTCGGAGCATACTCCTCCCCCAAGGAGATTCAAATATACACAGATTTATTTAAATAATTCCACGATGTTTTTTCCTGGTCTTACGAGGAAATGCCAGGAATTGATCCAAGAATCATCGAACATGAAATAAAGACTTATCCTAATGCCAAGTTGGTCCAGCAGAAGCTTCATCTGGCCAATCCCTCAAAAGCGGTAGCTATTAAGGTTGAAGTAGAGAAACTGCTCGAAGTCGGTTTCATATACCCGGTTTAGTTGACTCAATGGGTGTCAAATCATGTTCCGGTCAACAAAAAGCATGGAACGATTCACATATGTATGGACTTTCATGATTTCAACAAGGCTTGTCCAAAGGATAATTTCCCCACCCCATTCATCGACCAGATTTTCAATGAGTGCACAGGTTGTGAGGTATTTTCTTTCATGGATGGTTTTTTGGGATACAATCAGATACAGATTAAGCCTGAAGACCAGCATAAAATAGCTTTTATCTGTCCATGGGGTACATTTTCCTATCAGAATATGCCTTTTGGCCTGAAGAATGTTGTAGCTACTTTTCAGCGGGCCATGTCATTTTCTTTCCATGACCTAAGACATATAGTCGAGGCTTATCTTGATGATTTAGCGTCATGATCTTGTAAGAGAGCTAATCATCCCACGCACCTCCAACTTATCTTTGAGCGATGTCGCTACTATCAGATTCACTTGAATCCAAACAAGTGCAGTTTTTGCATGACGTCGGGTCATCTATTAGGTTTCATAGTTTCAACAATAAGGATCATGGTCGATCCTCTGAAGGTTGAGGCGATAGTTCAATTGCCTCCCCCATGCATAGTCCCCCATCTTCAAACATTACATGGTAAAGCGAATTTTCTTCGGCGTTTTATCATAAACTATGTCGATATCAGTAAATGGTTTATGAGTCTACTGAAGAAGGGAGTCCCTTTCCATTGGGATGAAGTTTCTCAATTCTCTTTCGAAGAATTGAAACGTGCCCTCACATCTGCCCCTCTGCTCCGACCTCCCAATTATAATAAATATTTCTTATTGTATTTGGTCACTGCAGATTCAACCATCGGTATGGTCTTGGTTCAAGAGGATGATCTACTTGAAGAGCATGTGATTTACTACCTGATCCAAGGCCTGGTTGGACTAGAAATCAATTACTCCCATGTTGAGAAGCCAGCATTGGCAGCAGTGCATGTTGTCCAATGGTTCTGTCATTATATTTTTCTTTGTAAGACCATTGTCATTACCATTGTGAATCTATTTCAATACGTGTTGACACGACGTGTAGTCAGCGGAAAGATCAGTAGATGGATATTTATCCTCCATGAATTTGACTTGGATTTTGTTTCTGCGAAATATAAAAAGTCATTGGTCTTTGCGGAAGTTATCTCGGAACTTACAGTCGAATCAAGTGATGTTACGCCCGAAGAATCACCGATTAAAGGAGATATTTTTCTGATTTCATCGTCGGACCCATGGTATGGAGATATATTAGTCTATCTCTAGAATTTGAAGTGCCCCACCTTTGCTTCTCACAATGAGCGTCGACGTATATGCTATCAGGTGAAAAACTATCTCATTCTCGATGACACTTTGTATCATCGGGGTGTAGATTGCATCCTCTATTGGTGTCTCACTCATGAAGAAGTGGAACTCATGCTTAATGACTTCCACACTGGAGCATGTGGTGGTCATTTGTTTGGATTGGCAACAGCCCAAAAGATTCTACGAGCAAGTTATTTTTGGCCAACGTTGATCAAAGATTACATTGAATCAGTCAAGAAGTGCCACCCGTGTCAGATCTTCTCTCAGAAGATGAGGGCACACCTCGCTCCCATGTTTCCCGTCATTACAGTTGGTCCTTTCACCAAGTGGGAGATTGATTACACTACATGTCACCTGGCTTCATCTAGGGGGCATCGTTATATCATCGTAGCAGTAGACTACTTCACAAAGTGGGTCGAGGCTATGCCAACGTTCAAAGATGATGCCAAAACAACAACGCTCTTTATTTCTAACCATATTGTAGCAAGGTTCAGCATCCCGAAGGAGATTTTCACTGACCATGGTAGTCACTTTCAGAACAAAATGATGTCTGAGTTAACGTCAAATCTTGGGTTGAGGCAAGAACACTCATCACCTTACTACCCACAATCGAATGGTCAGGTGGAAGCTGTGAATAAGTCTTTCAAGACCATTCTACAGCAAACAATCAATTCTTCCAAGTCAAATTGGAATTTTATGTTGTACTCAACATTGTGGGACCACCAAACATCTATGAATACTGCAACCGGTTTCTCACCTTTTCAACTCATCTATGGGCTGGAAGCATTCTTGCCAATAGAGTGCCAGATCCCATCTCTATAGTTGGCAGTATAGTTATTTCCAGACACTTCATCACTTGAGGAACGCTTATTATATCTCGAGCATCTCGATGAGCAATGATGTGATGCATCCTTGGCTAATGAGGCTCACAAGAAAAAATTCAAATGTCTGTATGATCGGTCCGTTCATCCTCAGATTTTCTTCGAAGGCGACCTTGTCCTAGTCTATGACCAAGATAAGGATCTGCTAGGGGCAAGCAAGTTCAAACCCATGTGGTTCAGATCTTTCATCATGAAGGAGGTACTAAAGAAGGGTGCTTATCATCTGGTTGACTTCGAAGGGAAAGCTATGGCAGAGCCTAGAAATGGGCTCTACCTCAAGAAGTATTACTCATAGGTGGGTCAACTTAGGTGACTTCTTGTACATATGTATAGTTATTATACAATTAGTTTTTTTTATGTTTTTTTTTATGGACATGTCATTATTGATGTCATCTTTTTCACTGTGGCAGATGTCAAGTGAATCAGAGGTGTTCATTGGGTTGGCGGACGATGATAGCCGACACACTCGGAGGCTTGCTTCCGTAGCTTGGGTGATCTTCACACCTCAGGGCTATTTGTTATCTTCTGGAGGTATCTGTTTAGGTGACGCCACAAACAATGTCATCGAATACAATGCAGTGATAGAGTTGCCTCGTGATGCTTTGTCACATGGTATCTCTCACCTTTGGGTCTACTTATATGCATAGTTGGTTGTGTCCCAGTTAAATGGGGTTTACCGCGTTTATGATTCTACTCTACATCGACGTTTCCTTAGGGTACATCCCTTAGAATGATGCTTTGATTACATTATGTATATCCATGTTCCTAGGAGATTGAATCAAATCACAGATACTCTAGCTAATCATATGTTAGATTAGCATATTGCACACACATACACATGTACATACATTGTAAAAATGTGATCCATAATACATAAAAGATGGAAATACGCATATATATATCAAAAGTATCAAAGTACATAGGTGGGCGCAAGCGCCTCAAAAAATAATATGTATAGTATACATCGCGAGACTTATGCCCTCAAAAATATACAAAAAGTTCCCTCAACACATAAGTGGTCCACCCTAACCTAGCACGAGGCATGTTGGCCCTGCCATAGTGAACGACAGCGTTTTCCAAATGCCGAAAAAGTTGTACCCAGGTCCATGGCATCCCAACAACATGAGGTTTCATAGATGGCGGGAGCTCCTCGATCTTGGCCATTGGAATTGTACGAGTGAGCATGGTGAGGTTCCGCTCCACCCATATCAACACTCTCTCATCCTCTCTAGCTGGAGGTCCCCCTGTTGTTGCTACTGGTCCAGCAACCACTGTTGGTGATGCCTATGGTTGAGGACGTCGCATGCTCCTTGCAAAATTTGTTGGACGCACTGGCCCCACATCTATACATAACATATACATAGTTGTCAGATACTCTGGTACACATAAGAATGATATATATAAAATGAAAATAAAAATTTAAAAACTTTTAAGAGAAAACGTACATATCTCTCCTCGCTCTGCTCCAGGAGGTATGGGCATATCAGGATCCCTGGAGAAGTTGATCCTGGCATAGGGGTAGTCCTATATAGTCAGGATATGTTGAGACCACTAGTCAAAGAAAGTATCATCAAAGGCCTCAATGGTCCTCCCTCCCCCATGTCGCGGCAATAATGTCTCCCACCTACACATTGTTGGGAAGGAGGCCATGTGCCCCCATACTGTCTCTCACAGACTAAGACTGGGTACTCTCTCGAAGAAAAAAGAGCATAATATAGTTCCAAACCTGAAGTTTTTGTTGTTCCGCCCATGACACTCTGTGAGTTGTCTCTTCATACACTCTAGCATGGTTGTGCTCCAGTCAAACACTCATGCATTTAATCATTGTACTGCACAATGCATGTGCGCCCGGGAGGCCTTATGTAAGGTCACGGATCCAGTGATCCGCCCAATAAGTAAAACTATCACTTTCAGTGATAGGTTGGTAATTTTGTGGTTCGGTACCTGAGAACCCACTTTATCTATGCTAGCCTCATAGTGTTCCCGATCAACTTGGCAATGTTGTGAGGCCCGGGAGGAAAATCACGAAGGTTGACTAGTTCCTCTCTCCTTGAGAGGCCAATCAGAAAATAGATATCCTCAGTCGTTGGAGTCAACCACTTCCCCTCAAGCATAAAATCCTCAGTGTCAGGGTGCCAGTAATCCACCAAGGAATTCAACAGCCTGGGTTGTGCCCTCATGAGTGGACACCCGAAAAATTTCCACAACCCACATTGTTTTAATGCGGTGACATCAACAAGGTCTTATTCGACCAAAAGATCAATGTCTTCATGCTCCCTCTCTCTCCAGTGGACATACATCCTTTCAATGACAAGTTCAAAGGGAAGTTAGATATTGTATTTTATTATTTTTTTACCTTTTTAAGGGTGTACGTGGATTTTAGTGAGCACAATCGCATATGCATGCAGACAGAGTATTTTATACCCAGGGAATACGCGGGTTGTCCT
This sequence comes from Picea engelmannii, assembly GCA_009831015.1. NCBI lineage: Eukaryota > Viridiplantae > Streptophyta > Pinopsida > Pinales > Pinaceae > Picea > Picea engelmannii. The sequence continues at coordinate 201,542 of ML803433.1, read as the reverse complement.
TGGAAAACCCACGTACACGTAGGGCCACCCCTTTTTAAGGGTGTGTGCCCCCCAAAAAATTAAAATTAATGCAAGAAATAAGTATGGAAATGTAGGAGGAGCTAGTTTGTACTTACTTGGTCTGAGTGGAAGTTCGTTTTGTCCTCTGAAGCTCCCGAAATCAACTCTTTTAGCAAAGGGGTGTTTTTGGCTTTTTGGTCAATTCTCAATTTTCAATGGTGATAATGAGCTGCCAACTTCTATTTATAGACTTGTTTTCCCCTTTTTGTCATTTTTTGAACCCTTTTGTCATTTTTTCTGGCTTGTAAATCATTTAACGTGATTCTTGAGTTTCTCATTGGATGTTGTGATACACTTCACTTTTGGTTTGAAAAACATTTTGGGAGATGGGTCACTTTTAAAGATTCTTTGGTAAAAGTCATTTTTCCAACTTTTTTCATTTAAGTTAGGATTCCACCTCCACTTTTTGCATTTCATTGTCTTTTCCGCTTTGCCATAGGATCGAACCCACCGAATTGTGACATGGAACTGTCATTGTTGCTTTAGAAGTGTTGTAATTTGGTGGTAGAGCCTACCTCTACATAGATGCCCTAGGTAGATCCTGGTTGCATTTTTGGTGTCCATGTTGTCATTAATGACTTGAGGCTCAAGATTCCTTGTTAGTCTTGTCCTGATTACAAGATCGAGCCTCATACATCTGATATGTCATCACTCTTGACCTCACCCTCAGGATTCCCAGAAAACGAGTCTTCTTTTAAGCCCTTTTCAGATGCTTTAAACATAAAAAGATTGTCAAGCGATCTTATTGTCCTTCACCCTCGCCAAACTAAAATTTGAAGGCACGTCTGTTCGGCGGTATTTTACCCCTTTTTTTCGGTTCGGACGAGTAATTTTACGAACAAAGGTACGCTCTAGGAACTTCGGTTCGCTAGAAGAGTATTCTCAAGTATAATTTTAACCCTTTTTCGGGCACGAGGAACTAAATTTATGAGAAAGGAACCCCCACAGAGTCCATATTTAAGCTCTTTTAAGACTCCCTAAAATTGAAAAGATTGTTGAGTGACCTTGTTCCTTCACACTCATTAAAATGGTCTAGAAGAACATCCCCTACGGAGTCCATAGTTAATCTCTTTTCAGACTCCCTAAAATTGAAAAGATAGTCGAGTGAACTTGTTCTTTAACACTCATTAATTGGTTCAGAAAAACATCTACTAGCATGAGTTTACCCCTTTTTCTGACATGTAGATTAAGGAGGAAAAAGGTACACCTCGAGAGATTCGTCTCATCGGGAGGGTTCTCCTAAGTAGATTTTATACTTTTTTGGGCTAAGGAGACTAAATCTAGAAAAAGGTTGTGAGTCCATAGTTAAGCTCTTTTCAGACTCCTTAAAATTGAAAAGATTGTCGAGTGATCTTGTATGTGTCACACTCATTAAAATGGTTTTGAATAGATGTCTTTTCGGTGCTAGTTTATCCCTTTTTTGAACCGACTAGACTACCTTCAAAATGTAAATGTGTTGAACCTGCACAGAATAGATCTAGCTAAAAAATACTACACACATTTGCAGAGAGAAATTGAGAAAGAAGAAGCAAGATGGAAAGAATGGAAGAATTCTCATTAACCATATTCCACACTCAAAGAGTGAATAATTTACAATAGATATAGGATACATGAGTAACTAATGAGCCATAGTGGTGGTCTAGATTGATCTGGACACACACCAACAATTACAAGAGTAAAATGCCACCTAGTCTAGTCTCTTAGGAAATTACGGGAGTGAACTACCACCTAGCTGAGTTAACTAGTCAACTAGTCTTCAGTCAACTGAATGAACAAAGAGTAGTGAGTTGGTGATGATCCCAATGTTGCATGGTGACAAAACCAATGCAACATCTAAACTCAACTCAACTAGTCAAACTGAAGTGTCAATTGAAAGAGAATATTATCCAAGTGGAATATTCTCCCCTAAAATATAGGAGACTGGATAATGACTAATTATGACTAATAAACAAGAAAAAACCTTAGGAAAAATAAATCCTAGGTGTGTGTGAAGTAACTCCAACACCCCCCCCTGAACATCACTATGGTGAAAATAAAGAATGGGTCCCAGCAACGAGGCCATGTTAGGTACCCAAATACAAAAGATACACTGAAATAAATGAGGAAAGAGGGGAAAACTCATGGGAACAAAACCCCCCCTCAAATTACAATGCATAAAATAAAAAATGAGAAGGAACAAAAGGTATTTGCTAAGCAACCATGTCCTTCACTCCAAGAAGACCTCGCAACTGTGCAAGTTTGTGCTCTTTGAAGATTTTGTTGAAGATGTAGATGTCTACACGGATCTGAGGAAGTATATGCATCGTTTATATTTCCACACATATCCACTTTATCTTCTTGTAATGAATAATATTAAAGTAAAGTTTGGATCAAACTTTGAAAACCGTACGGCCGTTTCCAGAAAAAACGCTGAAATTTTGTTGATTTTGAAACGATCATAACTTCAGTTCTTGGACTCTGTTTTGGATGATTGTTTTTTTGAAATTGGATATTTTTCCGAGAGGAATTCAAATATCCAATTTGTTTCTACAATTTTTTCTCAGAAAATATCATAAGGACATCTGATGTGCACGGATCCCTTTTTGACTCCTGAGATGCATGCATTGCACATGGAAAAGTGTCTGCATCTGACTCCTGAGATGCATGCCATATATCTTCCACATGAATTTCAGAAAAAATAAATATGAAATGGAGTAGACATCATCTTTAATTATTGGAATACAAATTTCTGCAAATACTTGTGTAGAAGGCTCTTCAAACTGAGATGATTTATCTTCCAGTGGCTTTTCTACATTCTCTATTTTGTCAACATTTTGCATGCATTCTTCCTTATTTCAAAATAAAACCTCCAATCTACTCCATAAATCATTTGGAGTGAATTATTGTGAGTCATCATATACTTGATGGATAATTTCGGGAGAAATAAAATAGAGGATACATCCTATGGCCATATCTTGTCTATTGAGAAAGTCATTTTTCTCATCGACAGAATCAGGCTCTACTTCCATTGCCATAGTTATTTGGTACAAGCCTCTGCATCTAAGCATAAGCAGAATTTTTGGCTTCCATTCCAAATAGTTATGAGGCGTGAGAAGTATTTATGGCAAATAATCCATCTTTTTGTTGTCTTCAATCTTTTGTACCTGCAAAAAAAATTGGTGTATCTTTTGCTTAGCAGTCTGTTGGCTCTGATACCATGTAAATGTGTTGAACCTACACAGAATAGATCTAGCTATAAAATACTACACACATTTGCAAAGAGAAATTGAGAAAGAAGAAGCAAGATGGAAAGAATTGAAGAATTCTCATTAATTGTATTCCACACTCAAAGAGTGAATAATTTACAATATATATAGGATACATGAGTAACTAATGATCCATAGTGGTGGTCTATATTGATATGGACACAGACCAGCAGTTACAAGAGTAAACTGCCACTTAGTCTAGTCTCTCAGGAAGTTACAGGAGTGAACTGCCACCGAGTTGAGTTAACTAGTCAACTAGTCTTTAGTTAACTGACTGAACAAAGAGTAGTGAGTTGGTGAACAAAGAGTAGTGAGTTGGTGATGATCCCAATGTTTCATGGTGACAAAACCAATGCAACATCTAAACTCAACTCAACTATTCAAACTGAAGTGTCAATTGAAAGAGAATATTCTCCAAGTGGAATATTCTCCCCTAAAATATAGAAGACTGAATAATGACTAATTATGACTAATAAACAAGAAAAAACCTTTGGAAAAATAAATCCTAGGTGTGTGTGAAGTAACTCCAACATGAAAAAGGTACCCCAATGGAATCTTCTTTTATGATTTTTCAAACTCTCTAAAAATGAAAAACCGTCGAGCTTACCTTCTCTGAGCCCGTGAAAAATACATTGAAGGGGGTTTCATTGTGTCTTGCTAATCTCACTTGCATATCTATGTCTTTGGCCTAATGTCTGCTCAATATTTCTCTCAACTGAACCTTTGAAGCATGCCTCATATGCAAGCCTTGTAGCACTTTGCCTCTGCGACCTGACACCTTGACCCATGGAGGAATTTTCCCGAGTGTCCTTTCCTTGCACATGTCTCCTTTCTATGAGAATTAGTGTGTTCCTTGCGCTTGGAACTGGTATGATTTGAGACACGCGTTCCTCCTTTGTAATGTATCATTCTTTTATTCTTTTTAAAGCTTTTCAAAATATTGAAAAAGACAAAAAAATCAAATATACCCCAAAAAGAGGACGGGAAAAGTATTTTCTTTTTATGGAAGCACAATGAGTCACCCTTGGACAAAGCACATCCTTTTGTTTGTCGTCAAGAATTGCGATTTAATATGGCCTTAGGAATTTTTTCTCGCTACATAGAGTTGTGTCCTCCTCTGTTTGGTTATCCTTCCAAACACATGGAGAGTTTGTGTTGCCTCCCGCATCGTGAACTTATGTCAATGTCTTGTTGCCTGAGTCAGATCATCTGTCGTGTTGTTGTCCAAGGGAATTTTTACCCAACCTGAGTCATCCTTTCTGTAGTTTTTCTCTTGCTCTCATGCCCAGCGATCCCCATAAGTCCAATGAAGTCTTTGTTCGAAATCAATAAAGTTCTATGCCTGATCACTGAGATCTTCTTATATTTTCCCCGACGAGCCGTTGAAGACCTTTGGGTAGTGAAGTTCTACACTCACATTACACTCCTACCTGAATTTTGAATATATTGAAGTTGTTGCTCGAGCTCTGAATGCCTCATCTCTAGCAATCAGGCATTATTTGGCTTCTTGAAGATGGATACTATACATGTATATCTTTGATTTTGAGATGTAGATCCATTGTGTATTTCTCGCGTCTACAATTTATATAGTTATATGAAATGGATCTGCAATGTATTTGGTTGACAACCATGATTTATTTCATCTCAAGCATGGGTATGCCCGCCTCGTTGAGACAACTATTATTTTTTCATATGGCACCTCTCGAACTCTGGTACCAGGCTCACTCGCTTCGTACGTCGGGGAAGATTTGTAATGTATTTCGGCCATCAAATGCTCTTCTGACCTCACACATTAGGGGGAATCTGTTATAACCCTAAATTGCACCATACATGCATACCTGGAATTTGTCCCTCTTACTTACTATTTTTTCCAAGCCATCACTGAGCAACTCTTCTTAAAAACCATATTTTTGACGATGTATGTGCCCTGTACCACTACTTCCTGCAAACACACGCTTGTTGCATGACTACAGATCGTGTACATATGCTAGTTGCACCATTACAACCCATGTATACCCACAAATGTTGCAAAAATTAAAAAGTTGCAAGGAATTCGTTGAGATTACGGGCTATTGTGTAGTTTTCCAACTATCATGGATGATTTTAAGGATGGAATTTTATTTTAAAATGTAGAAACCTTGGCGAATCTTACTAATCCTTCATATGCCAACTATAAATTATTTGCGATATTTTTGTAAAAATATTCAAATTTCTAAGGATTTTATATAGTTTTTATAAAATTTTGGTGATTTTTAAGGTAAAATAATTGTATCCTATAGAATTTGGGTGAATCATTTTTAAAACAGGGAATCTTGTTTTTGGAAAAAACATGGAAAATTAGTCCATGAGCGAAATTTAGCCCCTAAAATCATCCTTGCCAACTGTCCCACCGCCTATAGCCCGTCACCCAACTGAATAACCATTTGTTTGTCATATAAAAGGAGGTTTTGGGGTCTCATTCCTAAGAGAAGCATAAGAACATTGAAACTCTTCCCATTTCACATCCCCTCCATGCCCCAAGAATTTGCATCCACCTTGTGAGTTTTGAGCCAAAATTGTCCATTCTTTCCTTTTTCCTCCATTATAAGCCTATGCCATTTCCCTAGAGAGAAGTGTGAGAGGATAAAGATACATGGAAGCACAGTTGGATCCTGGTGAAGAGGAGCTCGGACAAGGTTCGAGGAGCATTCGTCGATCTCATTGTAAGTAAACTTTGTGATATTAATAAAATGAATACTTTTTATGTCCAACAATATGATGTGTTCAATCTTTATGTTTGATTTCTGTTTTATATTGACATCTAACCCACTAATTCATATATGAGATACATGTTCGTAGTTTCTTGTTTTTCTTTTTGTGAATGCACTTCAGCCTTGGGAGGAGACTTGTAGTCAAGGAGTAATCGACCGCAAAAGGATCGACACTGGACGCAGAGTTTAAGGTAGAGTTACCAGATCTTTTTACTTTGTATTTCTTGTATGATTGTGGGGTATTTTCGGGGTATTCTAAAGAGTAGGAGATGGTTAGATGGTTAGATATTCCTACATGTTGAACCCTATTGTAGTCCATAGGGAATTTTTCCTACTATAGCAATTATACAAGCTTCAATCCTACAAGAATTGATAAAGCAAAACAACTTAAAATGGGAAACAATGTTGTTGGGTTTTTCAAGACGTTAAACATCCAAAGGCACATGAGAATGTATCAAAAAGAATTCTCTTCATTTGGAAAATCAAGAAAAACTAATATTTGAGATGGTCATAAGGAAATTACAACTATTTTTCATGCACCAAGGACTTCAAGAATTTGACTAGCGGCAATGATTTCAAAATTGATCCATGTTTCAAGAAAAACATTGCAAATGCATACTAATTTTAGGTTCTAATGGATGAAAATGATAAGGCTACTTGTTTGGCTCTTATTTGAAAGCATCCCTATTGATATAGACTTCCAGAAGGCATTAGAGAGAAGGTGGTAGAGTTTTGAGAAACCCATTCTTATGCTATCCCAAATCAGAAGCATTTTCTGTTGGGACCCTTATCTAAAGGCATGTATGATGAGGATTGTAAGCACATTATGGATATGAAACAAGTTGAACTATTTGAAGAGTTTCAAGAAAGAAATCCCAATATCAATATCACCATTAACATGTTTGATAAATTGATACCG
>ML803433.1:167275-183565 GCA_009831015.1 Picea engelmannii | reverse complement strand
AATTTCATTTCGCTAGGATTTATATTAATGTTATGTCAAGAAAACCTCTCCAAACATCCTACATGAACACAGTTTTAAAGAAAAATTTATCACTTATCGAATTACTTCATTTAAAGCATGTATCTAGACTTTGGGGTTTTCGATAGGATTTTTTTTTTTGCATACTTTTGACTTGGGTTAATTCTATTACATATCCACGATCATACTTCTCAATTCATTTCTATCAATCCTCAAGCCTTATACTTAAAAAAAAAAAAAAAACTTTTCAATCATTCCCTCATAAGTTGGCTTAATCCTGCAAAGGGTTGTGATATGATCATTATAATTGTGCCATCAATGTAACACCCCTGTTTCCCCCAACTTGTAATTAATCATAAAATAGGATTACCATGCTAAGGCATGTGGACAGTGTAAATGTATTATTGTTTGAGTTGTCAATAACTGACTGTGGGGGTGAAGCCTTGAAAGTACTAGCCATGATATCACTAGAGGAAATGATGTGAAAACTATAAGGGAGAGTCATTATATCAAATAACCCCAAATTCCCTTGATGAGGATAATAAACCTCATTCGTATCCCAAGGAGAGAAAACAGTTAATGAAGAAAGGACCAGTGGTTGAATTATCAACCACTCCCATGAATGGAAGCATGGCCAAAACTGCAAAATGTTAGCCTTAAGTACCACTAGGTATGATAGACCAAGCTGACCAGAGTTCCCTTCTGACAGAAGGAACGGGATGGGTCAAGAACCATCCTGGAAGAAAGAGATACAAATCGATAAGGAGAAAGCGCAGAGCTCTCCAATGGAGAAGGAACAGAAGGCGTAGAGTTCTCCAACAAAGAAGGAATAGAAGGTCGTGAGCTTGATGTTGAGGGAGCATCTGATAAACCTCATTGAGGCCATAATAGAGAAAAAAATATCTGAAGGTTTGCAGAGAATAGAACCCGAGAAGAAGCTGAAACAGAGAAAGAGTCCTTGAGAACTACAAGAGTTTCCTGGTGATATCATGGCTTGGCACGGGGGTGGCCAGAGTGCTAAGAATGAATGCCTCTGAGCCTATGGCTGGGTGGAAGTACAAACACCCACAGTCATTTAGTTGGCTACCACCTGTAATAGATAATTAATCCCATATCTTATGCATTTAAATGGTACTGTAAATTAAAGTTGGATATTCTATGAATGTTGCAGGGATAGGTATGTTTGCTTAATGATTTATATTGCATCATGTTTTGGTGTTTCCTTGATTGTATAATTAGGAAAGTAGGAAATTATATGGATGGGATATGTTTTATACTCATAAATGATTGCGTCATGTGGGGGCTTAAGCTAGAGCCACGAACTGTGAGTTCGTCAACCTTGGTCATAGTTTCATGTACGCATATTGACCCTCCTAGTCATTCTGAGTCCCTTGGAGGATGGAGTCTATTAAAGCTCAAGAGATATAGTGAATGTATGCATGGGCTCTCTGCGATGAAAATAGAGACCGAGAACCACTTAAGTCATAGATTTGAGGAATGAACGTAAGGGGTGTGCAGAAAGATTCTTCCAAGTGTTATGTCCAAGAGAAAGAGTGCAAAGCTCTTAATCCTTCCAGAGCTAACAAAGCTCGGGAAGAGTAGTGAGATTGAAGTATCCAAATAAGGGAAGGTCCCTTTGTTTGGAAGATGAACGAACGAAATTTGTTCAGAAATATCTATGGTCTGGTGTGATCGTTGGATACGAGAAAGAGCATGGGATTTAACCCTGGAGTCATTTGGACTTCGCGATTTCAGAGAACTGAGAGAATTCATCATGAGGGAGGTAAAATCCTTGAAGTTATGAAGTCTCGAGGTTAACTCTGAACCTTAGATCTGAGGTTGCCCAGGAACCGTCCTGATTGCCAGGTCTAGGAGGTAGATGATAGTCAAGTTACCAGAGCTACCCATGACTTAAGAACCTGATAGTGGACATGTTAGTTCATGGCTGCAATCAACCTATGTCGTTGATCTCGTCAGGAATGGAATATCAATGACTAGTATTAGATTAAATTCAAGCGAGCACTTCTCGGATTGCGGAGGTGGGACTCCACAATCACTATGAAGCGTCGATCTATGAATGGAGATTGAGGGTGGGGAATCATTGTGGATCGCGAAGGTGAAAGTAGCGAACACGCTAGTTCGCGGCCCACAATTTATCAATGCCATTGATCTCATCGGGCTAGAGAATCAACGACTCCTGTTAATACCAAGTTGAGCGGGCACTTTCCAAATTGCGGAGGTCAAACTCTTTGATAAAGAGCACACATGTTGGAGCCCCACAATTTTTGTGAACCATCGATCACCTTTGACCTTCGATTTGAGTTTGAGGAGATCCCTAAAATGCAAGGAATGTGTGGGAAGGAGAAATCTTCAAGGGGATCAAGCTCAGAAGAAATAGCACTTTCAGGCATGCAGACGAAGTCCAAGAGATAGACCCGTAGGAGGATAAAAGGTCAAAGCCTTTCAACACTTAGAAAATCTTCTAAGTCAGAAGAGATCAAGAAGCTCAGGAGGAGGAGCGACAATGGCGTAAATCTGTGGACTCTAGGTAAAGACCCGAAGTAGATCCTGTCCATCATTCGACAGGAGATACATGTCGATAGATCAAAGTCTTCGGGGAAAACTACTTTGGAGGTTTCCAAGTGAGGAGAGTGACAAACTCTCGAAGTACCGAAGGTCGAAGAATATTGCAATCGTCCGTTGTAGAGGGACACGTGGCAAAAATCCATGAAGTTTGGGTGAAAGCACTACAAGAGAAATGGGTGCATAGGATTTGGAAACTCCCGAAGCTTGAAGAACTGAAGAACCGAAGAGAATTTGGACCGTCGGATCCAGAGGGTATGTGGAAAAAGATCATGAACTCCAGGTGAAAGTACTCCAAGAGAAAACAAAGGAGTAAAGTTGGAAATCATCGAACCCCAAATAGTTGAAGTAGTTGGGATTCATCGATCTATGAGAGGACACATGTCATCATATCACGGACTCCGGATAAAATGATCCAGAAGAAGCAAAGCGTGGAGAAACTGAGATTTTAAATCGCCAAAGGCTGAAGTCCGAAGCAAACAACAACCATTGATTTGAAAGTGGATGAGTGGCACCAGATCTAGAACTCCAGGTACGACGCATTCCAAAGGAAATAAGAGGGTGAAAGCATCAAAGTCCCAAAGGAGATCACGATCGTTGATCGAGGAGGAGGTCAAAGGACCGTTGATCTGGTATTGGCTGAAAAGTGCCAAAGTCTCGAAGAGGACCAGGGTCGTTGATTTAGGGAGGAAATATGTCAAAATATTCGACACTCCAGAGGGATTCACTCCGAATATTTGTGTTTGTGGAGAGTGGATATAGACCGTTTATCAGAGTAGACGCGTGGTGACAGATCGTGGATTCCAGAGAAATCTGTTCGAGAGTTTCAGTTGGGATTTGAGACTCTCGAAGTCCAGAGAGCCAGAGAGCCAAAGTAAATCTCAACCATCTGATCATCCGCAATAGATCTCAGTCGTCATATCGTCTGAATTAAATCTCAAGCATCAAATCGTCCAAGATGAATCTGGACCGTCTGATCCAGAAGAGACGTGGCGTAGATAGGAGGATTCCAGGTAAAGTCCTGAAGTAATTCACAGCCATCGGATCAATAGGACAGGTGGCATAAATCTATAGATTTCAGGTAAAGACCCGAAGCAAGCCTCAATCGTCCGATTCAAGTGGACACATGGCAGGAATCTGCTTACTTCAAGGGGAAGTGAAGTTTGAGATTTGAGATCTTAGAAGTTTGGAGACTTGAAGGAAATCTCAATCTTTGATTGAGAAGAGGGCCACAGGACCGTTGATCTAGTTGAAAGGTCAACCACCCGAAGTAAAGTCAGGGTCGTTGATTAGGAGGACAGGTGTCTGCATATCGTCAACTTAGAAGATTGTAGTATGGAAGAGAGAAGGGTTTTGAGAGTTCAAACTCACGAAACCCGAAATCAGGAAGGAGATCTCGTCTGTTGATTTTGCTAGGGGTTAGATCTTATCTGTATGTATGAGAGGGGCAGATCTGAACTGCCATTTTTCAAAGTACTGTCAAAGATCGGAGATCGATGGTCTCATAGCATTGAGGGGATAGGAGTTGCACGGACATTAAAAAGTTGCGGGCGGGCCGCAATTCAAACTGTGGATTTGAAAAGAGGACACATGGAGGCTCGAGGAGAATTGTAGGCCAAAAAGTAGTTTGATTCAAACCGTCTTTGGCCACGTCCACAATCACATGGTCTCGTAAGGTCATTGCACAAGGTCACATCAAGAGGGGGCTTATCCAAAAAAGGAGCTAACGCCCAGTACTCTAAGATTTCGCAGGGGAGAGAAAGGGAAGGTTGCGAGTGCCATTAAACCTACACCAAGAAGCCAAAAGGTTATGTGCTTAATTATAGAACGAGACCATCAAGTTCTTAGAGATTTGTTTGGCTCCAAGAGGTCGTATTGGTTCCCTGACTTTCCAAATTAGAAACCATGAATGGAGATTTTGTCCTTTAAGAAAAGCGAAAAAAAAATTATGCCTGTCGTGGGTGTGTTACAAATTGGCATTAGAGCCAGGTTACAACACTTGGCCTTCTTGGGCTCATGTATGAGTCGTGTGAGGTATTGTTATTTTTATTCACTCCTTGAGGAGAAGGACTGCAAATTGAACCTGTGATTTTAGGGAATTCTTGTTGAATTTCAGCAGAAGAATTTATTTATCCCTTTTTCAAAGTGATAACTACTCTTACCGGAGTAGGGATATGCTAATTAACAATTATAATAAGACTTTAATGTGGATAGTTGAAGGTGGTAGGGTTCTGTCAAGATAAGTTGAAGCCCGAAGGACAGATGACCTGGTGTTCATAACACTGCTTCTAAGCATGGGCAGTTGGAACTTCAGGCACTGATGATGGTGGATTATATAATGGTTAATACCTTTTTGGGCTTAAAGGAATCTGATAGGATCAGGTAGGATCCTTGGCAATTATAGTTATTTCTTTATATTAAAATCGGAGTATATAACTCCTTATGACCAAAGAAAAGTGAGATGGGTAAAACCCTATGGACACTGAGGCAAGAAGGTCTTCTTGCTAGACATTGTTGCATAAAGAGGAAAGTGACCCTGGTGGGTTATTGCCTTGAGAAAAGGCAACATCAATACGATATATGACTGTGAGATTAGTCCTGTAAGTGACTCAAATCTCAAACTAAAGGACACTAATGATGAAAGAATATATTTATAGATACAATATGGTTGCCCTGATGAGTAAAATATAAAGCGAGAATTGCTCTTTTCCATAATAAGTGAATATTATGGATGCATGGCTGACTCCATTTTGAAGAGTCATGAAAGTTCGGTTCCAAATAACATCTTGAGGGGGAATGTATTCCCTTTCCTCAAGAAATACTAATATAATTAGATAAAAAGGGTAAATGAGCAGAGATGCTATGTTGTCATAATAAGAGACAAATGATTATGCCTTTGAGAATCACATGAGAAGGATTGTGAACAATCCTGGGTTGATTGATCTTAAAGGTAGAGATGTAGGTGGGTCGTGAAACATGCCTATGACTGCTACAAACAGGTTTAGGATTATGAATACGGTTAAGTACATCATGGGTGTAAGTTAACAAAACCAGAATATGTATGGATACATAATTTGGGTACCTGGAAAAGATGCATGTTTATATTCCTTATGGGATATTTGGTAAATTGTTGAAGCTAACTCAAGGTTGAGGCCATCACAAATAGTGATGGATATGCAATAAGGAATTTGCATGCCAAAGGAGTTACATGTGGAGGAACTGTATGAAGACTTTATTGGGAAAACAAAGTCACAAAATTAATGTTTGTTGAGAATTTTATATATATATATATATACCAGAATCTTGGATTACATTTTGAAAAACATCATGTAAGGAATAGAAGACTAATAAATGAGTATTGACCATTCTGGTAACCAACTGGTAATGTGCAGGATGCATAGCTTCATGATCCATTATGAAAAAAAGTTTTCTATTAAAGCATGTTGATGTATTCCAAAAAGGTTATGGCGAGGCCTAACCAAGGCTGCTCAAGGAAAAGAGAAGGAAGATCCCAACAAGGAGTAAATTACAAAAGCAGAGAAAAGACAGTGAGGCTTTAGAAATAACTCAGCTGGGCTGAAAAGTCCCACGCAATGTAGAAAGAATTTGAAGAAGGGGAGAGCCCTCAATTCTTTTATGCTGTGTAATATGTTTTTCTCTGGGATGAGAAAGTTAGTACACTGATGAAAGTAAATGTTTTGACACCATAATGATGATGGTTGTATTATTGTAGAAATGATTGAGAACTATTGTGTTGCACTCATGAAAACATTAAGGATAATGTGATGAAGTGCATACAGATATGCTAGGACATGTCTAAAAATGTTTTATTAATTTAAATGCTATGGTACTTGCATTTTTAATTTACATGACAACTAATGTGTTTATGTTGTATGTCACGTGTAGAAAGAAATAGATTGGAAATGTTGAAAAAGGGATTTGCCAATAATGAACAACCTCAATCAGAGGATGACTATGAGATGGTTCTTGTTGAAAGATTGTTGAAGGGACTTTAAGAGTCCCCATGGAGCACCACTGATGGGGTAATATCATAGGGGGGTGCTAGCAGCCAGAACCGATATAAAAAAATTCATGCCTATGTGGAACAAGGTATGAAGGGATTGGGTAAGAATTCCTTCTGAAATGTTTTATGGTATTAATGTTATGTATGAAATGTTGAAAGGAAGTTGTATGCCATGGATACCCAAGTAGGGTATGATTCAAGAAGGAGAACATGAATGATGGAGGTGTGAACCTCTGGAAGTAAGGACTGATTGTAACCCTCAGAAGAATTCATGAACTGATATGTCATGAATACCATGGATGATTTTAGGGGCTAAATTTCCCTCATGGGCTAATTTTCCATGGTTTTTCCAAAATCAAGATTCTCTATTTTAAAAATGATTCGCCCAAATTCTATAGGATAAAATTATTTTACCTTAAAAATCGCCAAAATTTAATAAAAACTATATAAAATACTTAGAAATTTGAATATTTCATAAAAAATATCGTCAAACATTTATAGTTGACATATGAAGGGTTAGTAATATTCACCAAGGTTTCTAAATTTTAAAATAAATTTCCATCCTTAAAATCATCCATGATGAATACATGGACCAATCAAGGAATGACTAAAAACAAAAGTGCTCATAGATAGCATGTTTCATGGAATGCATTGAGGGAACACATGTTGCATAAGATGGCAAACAATGGATTTTTCAGTAAGAAAGGAGGACCTTTCAATGTTTTGCTTACATTATGTAAGCACTAAAGGAAAACTAATCTGGGTGGCCATGACTATTGGCACCCTAGTTATTAATGGAGGAAGAATTCTTAAAGGCATTCATGTGAAACTTTTGAGTTTCTTGTGTACTAAGTTGGGAATCGTGATCATCCTGTAGCTGGAACCAGAAGCATAGTCATGTTGCAACAATGAATGGGAATGAATAAACCATATGGTGAAAAGATTGGCTAATATCCAATGCACCATGACAAAGTACTTGTCTTAAAGTGTGGGAAACTTAAAATCAATGCAAAGGTGCATTGGGTATGAACGTGGCCACGAATGTTGGCACATTCATTAAGGTCAATTGATAACTGAATTACATTATGAAAAGATTTGGTAGGCTGAAATGATGCATAGGTAAGGGATGATGTATCATTTTTCTTTGTATCCTTGAATAGATGAAAATGACTTGGAGTATTAGTATGCTTGATTTAAAAAAGGTAATGTGCGTGAAAACTAACAATTTGTTTGGCTGAGGAATGTTGAAATTGCAGGAGGAAATGGGTCTTAGATATGGCAATATTGTAAGCCCATAAGGAAGACCAATTGCCTACTGAGACAAACTGCAAGGAATGGTATATCCTTTTTGAGAAAGTGAATTTGATTGTTAGTATGCACAATTCTGAAATTGTTTGTGATGATGTTATGAAGGTGCAATAAAAATGTATGTGCATGGAAACTAACAATTTGTTTGGCTGATTGAAGTTGAAAGTGCAAGAAGCAAAGGAGTCTTGAACATGGCAGCATTGTAATCCATAAGGAAGACCAATTGCCTATTGAGCCAAATCATTGTGGGAAGGAAATTCCCATAATTATGAATCTGTTTCCTATGCGAAACAAATATGGAAACAAAATGTGGAATTTGGATATTTGTGGGTCACAGATTTACAAGAAAATTTTGAATTTAAAATTTATGATGATGTCTCGTAAACTTTTATATATCTGTGATACAGGTGAGAAAGAGTATAATCTGATCGTGTGAAATAAAGACTGACTCGAGAGAATGAGAGTAACCTTTGTCTCTATCTATGATTGAGTCGAAAGAAGGAGAGTAACCTTCATCGTTATCTATGATTGAGTCGAGAGAAGGAGAGTAACCTTCGCCCCTAACTTTAGCTGATCCGGAAGGCTGTCAAGCTATAAAAGCATGAAAAATGGCTACTGTTGAGCCATGAGAACCCCATGGTAAGCCATGATCGCCTAGAACATATTGTTTTGAGGTAACACAAGTCGGAGGGATGCCTTGGCAGAGAAATTTTGAGGGGCGCCTTGACTATAAGACTCGACAGAGTCTCTGGAATTATTTCTATGCGAGAAAACCTTGGCAAGGAAAGATGGATCACCTAAGGGACTATATAGCAGAGAAGGGGATGCCTGAGCCTGGGCCTGGAGGGTGAGTGACCACAAGGAAGAGGAGACCTTAATAGTTCTTGTAAACTATTGATCAGGATCATGCACACGATGGGTAGTTCTTCTTGTGCGATAAACCCTTGGCAAGGCAAGATGGATCACCCGAGGGAATGTATAGCAGAAAGGGGGATGCCTGAGCCTGGGCCTAGAGGGTGAGTGACCGCAAGGGAGATGAAACCTTAATAGTTTTTGTAAACTATTGATTGGGATCATGCACCCAATGGGTATGTCAAGGAAAAACAATGAGCCTGAATAAAAAAACAACCATGTGGATACAAATCCACAAACTATGCAAATAATTATTGTGCTAAGATTATGAAATTTACCTAGAAATTTCTTTTATGCAATATTTTCGCATAAGACTATGATTAATGTGCTTGTTGTCCAAGAATTATTGAAATCAGGTGACCAAGATTAAAGGTCTGAAAAAGGACCTAACCGAGGAAGAAGGATCAAGATTTTTGAAACAGTTGAATGAGAAAGGCATGACAGGTGTTTTGAGAAAGAACATTGAGGATAGTGTTCCTTTAGGGGGGAGGGAATTGTATCACCCCTATTTCCCCTAGCTTGTAATTATTCATCAAATAGGATTACCATTCTAAAGCATGTGGACAGTGTAAATCTATTATTGTTTGAATTGCCAATAACTGACTGTGGGGGTGAAGCCTTGAAAGTATTGGCCATGATATCGCTAGAGGAAAGAATGTGAAAACTATAATGTAGGGTCATTATATCAAATAACCCCAAATTCCCTTGATGAGGATAATAAACCTCCTTCATATCCCAAGGAGAGAAATTAATTAATGAATAAAGGAACAGTGGTTGAATTATCAACCACTCCCATGAATGGAAGCATGGCCAAAACTACAGAATGTCAGCCTGAAGTACCACTGGGTATGACAAACCAAGCTGACTGGAGTTCCCTTCTGGCAGAAGGAACGGGATGGCTCGAGAACCATCCTAGAAGAAAGAGATACAAATGGATAAGGAGAAAGTGTAGAGATCTCTAGTGGAGAAGGAACAGAAAGTTGAGAGCTTGATGTTGAGGGAGATTCTGATAAACCTCGTTGAGGCCATAATAGAGAAGAAAAACTCTAAAATTTTGCAAAGAATAGAACCTGAGCAGAAGTTGAAACAGAGGAAGAGTCCTTGATAACTGCAAGATTTCTATGGTGATATCATGGCATGGCATGGGGGTGGCTAGAGTGTTAAGAATGAATGCCTCTGAGCCTATGTTCGGGTAGAAGGATGAACACCCATAGTTAGTTAGTTGGCTACCACCTGTAATATATAAGTAATCCCATATCTTGTGTATTTAACTGGTACTGTGAATTAAAGTTGGATATTCTATGAATGTTGCAGGTATAGATATGTTTGCTTAATGATTTATATTGCATCCTGTTTTAGATATGTTTGCTTAATGATTTATACTGCATCCCGTTTTGATGGATGGGATATGTTTTATACTCGTAAATGCTTGCGTCATGTGGGAGCTTAAGCTAGAGCCACGAATTGTGAGTTCATCGACCTTGGGCATAGTTTCATGTGCGTATATTGACCCTCCTATTCGTTTTGAGTCCCTTGGAGGATGGAGTCTGTTAAAGCTCAAGAGATATAGTGAACGTATGCACAGGATCTCTGTGAGGCAACAAATACCAAGAACCACTTAAGTCCTAGAGTTGAGGAATGAATGTAATGGGTGAACAGAAGGATTATTCCAAGTGTTACATCCAAGAGAAAGAGCGCAAAGCTCTTAAGCCTTCCAGAGCTAACAAATCTCGGGAAGAGTAGCAAGATTTAAGTATCCAAATAAGGGAAGGTCCCTTTGTTTGGAAGATGAACGGACGAAATCTATTTGGAAATATCTACGGTATGGTGTGACCATTGGATACGGGAAAGAGCATGGGAGTTAACCCTGGAGTCATTTGGACTTCACGAGTTCGAAGAACTGAGTGAATTCGTCATGAGGGAGGTAAAATCCCTGAAGTTCCAAATTCCTGAGGTTAACTCTGAGCCTTAGATCTGAGGCTACCCGGGAACCATCCAGACAACCAGGTCTAGGAGGTAGATGATAGTCAAGTTATCAGAACTACCCATGACTTAAGAACATGATAGCGGAAATGTTAGTTTATGGCTGCGATCAAGCTACATCATTGATCTCGTCTGGAATGAAAGATCAATGACTAGGATTAGACTAGAGTCGAGCGAGCACTTCTTAGATTGCAGAGGTGGGACCCCACAATCACTGTGAACTGTTGATCTATGAATGGAGATCGAGGGTAGGGAATCATTACGAAGTGCGAAGGTGAAAGTAGAAGGCGCGCTAGTTCACGGCCCGCAATTTATCAACATCGTTGATCTCGTCAAGCTGGAAGATCAACAACTCTGGTTAAGACCAAGTTGAGCGATCACTTTCCAAATTGCGAAGGTCGAACTCTTTGATAAAGAGAACATGTTGGAGCCCTGCAATTTCTGTGAACTGTCGATCGTTGTTGACCTTCGATCAGAGTTTGAAGAGATCCCTGAAACTCAAGGAATACGTGGGAAGGTGAAATCTTCAAGGGGATCAAGCTCAGAATAAATTGCACTTGCAGGCGTGCAGACGAATTCCAAGAGACAGACCCGTAGGAGGAGAAAAGGTCGAAGCCTTTGAACACTTGGAAAATATTCTAATTCGAAAGAGATCAAGAAGCTCAGGAGGATGAGCGACAGTGGCATAATTCTATGGACTCCAAATAAAGACCCGAAGTAGATCATGTCCGTTGGTCGACAAGAGATACGTGTTGATAGATCGAAGTCTTTAGGGAAAACTACTTTGGAGATTTCCAAGTGAGGAGTGTAACAAATTCCCGAAGTCTCGAAGGTTGAAGAAGATCGCAACCATCCATTGCAGAGGGACACATGGCAGAAATCCATGAATTTTGGGTGAAACAACTCCAGGAGAAACAAGTGCATAGGAGTCAGAAACTACCGAAGCCTGAAGAGCCGAAGAACCAAAGAGAATATGGACCTTCATATCCAAAGGATATGTGGCGAAATATCATGAACTCCGAGTGAAACTACTCCAGGAGAAAACAAAGGAGTAAAGTTTGAAATCGTCGAACCCCGAATAGTTGAAGTAGCTGGGAGCCATCGATCTGCGAGAGGACGCATGTCACCAGATCACAGACTCTGAATAAAATTCTCTGAGAGAAGCAGAGCGTGGAAAAATTGAGATTTGAAATCGTCAAAGGCCGAAGTCCAAAGCGGATGACAACTGTTGATTTGAAATTGGATGCGTGGTGCCATATCTAGAACTCTGGGTATGACACACTTCGAAGGAAAAAAGAGGGTGAAAGCACTAAAGTCCCGAAGGAGATCTCAATAATTGATCAAGGAGGAGGTCAAAGGACCATTGATCTAGTCTTGGTTTAAAAGTGTCGAAGTTCTAAAGAGGACCAGGGCGATTGATTTGGGGAGGATAGGTGTCAGAAGATCCAACACTCCAAAGGGATTCACTCTGGAGATTTGTGTTTGTGGAGAGCAGATATAGACCGTTGATCAAAGTAGATGCGTGGCGACAAATTGTGGACTCCGAAGAAATCTGTTTGAGAGTTTCAATTGAGATTTGAGACTCTCGAAGTCTAGAGAGCCGGAGAGTCGAAGTAAATCTCAACCATCTGATCATCTGCAATAGATCTCAGTCGTCAGATCGTCCGAAGTAAATCTCGAGCGTTGGATCATCCGAGGTGAATCTGGACCGTCTGATCCAGAAGAGACGTGGTGTAGATCGGAGGATTCCAGGTAAAGTCTCGAAGTAATTCATATCCATCAGATCAAGAGGAAAGGTGGCATAAATCTGTAGATTTCGAGTAAAGATCCAAAGCAGGCCTCAACTGTCTGTTTCAAGTGGATACATAGCAGGAATCTGCTTACTTCGAGGGGAAGTGAAGTTTGAGATTTGAGATCTCAGAAGTCTGGAGACCTAAAGGAAATATTGACCGTTGATCGAGAAGAGGGCCACAGGACCATTGATCCAATTGAAAGGTCAACCACCCGAAGTAAAGGTAGGGTCATTGATTAGGAGGACAGGTGTCTGCAGATCGTTAACTCGGAATATTGAAGTACAGAAGAGAGCAGGGTTTTGAGAGTTGAAACTCCCAAAACCCGAAATCATGAAGAAGATCTCATCCATTGATTTTGTAAGGGGTTAGATATGATTCATAGATATGAGAGGGGAAGTTCTGAACTGCCAGTTTTCGAAGTACCGTCAAAGATTGGAGATCGATGGTCTTGTAGCATTGCAGGGATAGGAGTTGCACAGACGTTAAAAAGTTGAGGGCGGGCCGCAATTCAAACCATGGATTTGAAAAGAGGACATGTGGAGGCTCGAGGAGAATTACGGGTCGAAAAGTAGTTTGATTCAAACTGCCTTTGGCCGCGTCCACAATCACGCAGTCCTGTAAGGTCATCACATAAGATCACATCAAGAGGGGGCTTATCTAGAAAAGGAGCTAACGCTCAATACTCTGAGATTTTGTAGGGGAGCGAAAGGGAAGGTCTCGAGTGTCATTAAACCTACACCAAGAAGCTGAAAGGTTATGTGTTTAATGATAGAATGAGACCATCAAGGTCTCAGAAAGTTGTTTGGCTCCAGGAGTTCAGAATGGTTCTCCGACTTTCCAAATTAGAAACCATGAATGGATATTTTGTCCTTTAAGAAAAGCGAAAAAAAAATGTATGCCCATCGTGGGTGTGTTACAATGAACCAAGATCTGAAATCAGTAATTTGTGGCTAATCATAATGAAGACATAGGTCATTTGATCTTGAGCCCTTACGTCCTCTGTCATGCGAGCAATCTAGGAGATCATCAAAGTTTTAAGTGGTTGAATGTTTCATGTTGTCCTTGGTTCTTTGAGTTCCTAGCCATCATTATGGGGATGAGGTATTTGACTATGTTCCTATTTGTTTTCAATCATCCATTTGTGTTACAAATCGAGGGTTTTTTTTTTCATAGAAATACCATAGTCTTGGTTCAAGCTATAGTACTCTGCAACCTAGTAACAGAGTGATTCATGGTCTTGTAGTAAAGGTAAAAGAAGAGCTAAATATCCCACAAGGTTTTACTTACCCACAATAGTATAACAAAGTTCAACCTCGTGTCATAATTGAGATGATTTTGCGAGATGGATTCTGAGAAAATAGTGAAGTGTTTAAGAAAACCATTAAAAACCCATTTCCAACATGGGGTCATTTACTGTCCATGCGGGCAATTTCTTCAGAAACAAAGCAATTTCAGAGATATGCCACATTTTCTAAAGAGAAATTTATCAGAAAATTTGTGATGGTTGAGAAATTAGTTCAAGGTACCAGAAAATCCAATTCTCCTTGAGATGATCCTTTGGATCAAAAGGAAGTTATCATTCCCATCTTGCGTGTGACCCAAAGAAAAACTAAAATAGGGTTGGAGCATACCGAAGACCTAGAATCGATCCTTGATCGATTGAAAGATAAACCCTTGGATTGTTTAGAGCAAGGTGCTCAAATAAAACCTATCAATTCAAAGGAAAAACAATGAGTTAAAGATAGAGATTCAATAGTTGACAAGTAATATAGAACATAATTTTCCTCGGGCTGTTAAAAAAACCAAAGAACTCTCCAAATACTGCTATCAAGGAATCAATTAATGTCAGTATTATCACGGAATCCAATTTACATGCATCCTCGATTTCTAATGGATAATTCCTGGTAATGTAAAGTCGACATTTTTAAGTTTTATTTTGATTTTTTGTTTTGATTCTGTAGTGTTTTTAGACTAGCTACATAATCAAAGATTATGTAGCTAGTCTTTAATTAGTTTTTGTTGATTTTAATTGATTTTATTCCTTTTATTTTCAGGTCATGAACAACTTGGAAAAATATTATCAACCACATTTATGGAGACAATGGGATAATCCTGGGATTTCATTTTGTTTTAAATTAGCATAGAATTAGTTTGAAAAGGTGAATTATAGCCTCTTGTTGCTATGTCAACAAACTTTTCGATAAGTTGTTGAGCAAGTTGATTTTATTATTATAATACTTTTTCTATTATGAGGATAAACTAGAAACATGTACAAAGGGATTTGAATTATGAAGGGATTTGACCCTATGATGTGGACATGAGGATCAATCCATACTATTGTTTAAATACTCAAGCATTTTAGAGTCATTGAGGAAGAAAAAAAATTGGGATAATGAACAAGTAAGTATTGTGATGAAGGACATAGAATTATGGATTGCTTGAGGCTTTATTCCTTTGGGTACTTTCTGTGTTTTAATATAATATTTCCTTTATTTGATTCATGTCCTTCCTGTGCTAAATTTGTGTTTTTATAGCTCAACTTTTGTATAGTTTATCAACACACTATCATATTTGGTCTAAATACATAAATGATGGTTTATTATCCCAACTGTCAACATGCTTCATGAAAGAAATCATTTCACCATTATGTTATAGTAAAACAACATTTACTTGTACTATTATGCATATTGTGATTTTCTTTGTTGATCGAGTTGTTTTTTTAGAAAAGTGGTTTGTTAATTCTCATGAAGGATCTATACAAATGAGTTGTTCTTTCTGCATGGTTAATAGGAATTCTAATATTTGTTGAAGTTGCTTCCTTCATATATTATAACAATCCTTTACAACTATTTTTCCTGGATTTCTCTCGGCAACCAGATAGCTGGAAGAGATTTTACACAAAAATATATGACTGATAGTACTCATTTTATTTCTGGCCAACAATAGGTTAGTATAATTTGATTTTGATTTTGTTGTGGATGTAAATTACTTTATAAGTTTGGATGCTTTGCTCATTCAAACTCACATCATTATCATTTACTCCCATCCTTTATTTATTTGATTTTAAATTAGAGTTTCAGGTTAGTAATAAATCTGGACCACACTAGTTTGGTCCAAAACGTCGAACATCAAAAAACCTATGCAATAAATCCGAAAGAAGTTTCTGATCATAGTTTAAATCTTTTGATATTTTGGTTTGCCTAAGATCTAGTTATTTTTGCAAGCTTCTAGTTTCATGAGACTTTATACAAATCTTTTACCCGTTTATTTTGTAAATTTTGTATATAAAATGTATGAATAGTAAATGTACATAGTAGGTCTTTGTTAATGAATAGTTAGTTGTTTTAATTTTATGTAGTCTAGGTTAGTTTCCCTCATCAACCAACAAAGTCGTAAATCCCATCAGGGTGAGTCATCCAAAATGGCTTAGGTTACTTTAGACAACGTCGGACCAGACTCTCCCTTCCAGTTGACGAGCATTCAAATATGCTCATCAACAAACTTTTAATCAAGACATGTAATCATAAATTTTATCAATCAATTATCACTTATGATTGCATTCAATATATCATGAACATATAACCATAAACAATGCATCACATCATATCCACAGATACACAGTACACCAAATTTTTATGTGGAAACCCAAATGGTATAAAACCACAAAAT
>ML803433.1:125397-138557 GCA_009831015.1 Picea engelmannii | reverse complement strand
GAGGAATTTTGATCTAAAAAAGGAGATGGATGTGGGATTCAACCCAACAAAGGCATATATACAATGATGTGGAAAAATATGCTATAACAATTAAATATAAATTAATATTTATATTCAATCAAGATAAAATTAAATTATTTTAAGTTCAAGATAATTGAAGTAAAAAACTATATAAATTAAAATAATGAAAAACATATTTTATAAATTTAAATTTGAAAACCGAATAAACTTCTTTTTTTTTTTTTTTTGTTAATTTGTGCGGGACCTGTTGGCTCGCGATTAACCCATGGCTTGAGAAACCGCGACTCAGGGGCATCTAAGCCGTCAAAATCACCCGGGGATCGCACCCGGCCTAAGCCACACCAACCCTTAACATGGTTGGATTTTTTGTCCCCGCAGGTTTCGAACCGGTGACTTTAAAATCACGGAGTGGCTTAACAACACACTCCGTCACCGACTGTCCTATACCTCAGAGATGAATAAAATTCTTATTATTTGATGAATAATAATTAGTTAAATATAAACTAAAATTTATACTCAATTAAAATAAAATAAAATTATTCTAAACTTTAAATAATTAAAATATATTAATTAAAATAATGAAAAAATATTTTATAAATATAAATTTGAAAACTTCTAAACTTTAAATTCTTTCTTAATATACAAAACCAAATCAATGCTAAAATTAGTRAAAACTTTGAAACCTTTTTTTAATATACAAAACCAAATCAATGCTAAAATTATTTAGCCAGTATTGATTTTTAAAACTATTTAAACCATATTGACTTACAATCAACTTAACATATAAAATTATCTTTAAATACATTTAATAATGTTTTACATAATCAATTTTTATTAGTTCTTATTAATTTTAGCATAGTACTAATTTTTAAAACTATTTAAATCGTATTGACTTACAATCAACTTAACATATAAAATTATTTTTAAATACATTTAATAATATTTTACATAATCATTTTTATTAGTTGTTAAATAATAAAAACATAAAATTTTAGAAATTTTTATGGGATTATATTAGAAACTTGGCATGAATGCCTTAATTTAGATTACAAAAATTGGGAGTAGAGCCCAGAGTACCTCTCCTATTAGGAGGATCATGGCGCTTATGCTAATATTTCAGTTCTTCTTACATGCAACAATGGAATCCATTTCCGTGATTTGCCCAAGCTTGTGAATACAAACAAATTGCTTCAAAAGGATGCAATAGAAAATGGTAGGTAGAGGGTTAAGGAATTGGATCCCAAGATTTGTCTCTGTTTCTTAGAATGGACCCAACATAAAGGAGGACTGCTTTATTTGCTTCCAAATCCGCTTCCTTATTGTTCGTTCTCAGCACATGGAAAAAATTCAAGTTTTGCAAGGATTTTGCCAGGACTTTGATTCTAAAGATCAGTCTTGCAAAGTGCAAATCTGACGGGGAAGAATTGGTCACTATGGATTTAACGATGGCCTGCGAGTCCCCAAAAACATTTACCTCACTGATTCCCAAGTCTTTGAGATACTTGAGTCCTTGGGAGAGAGCCATCGCTTCAGCTTGAATGTTGGAAGTATGACCCAGGCCCCAGGCGAAGTTGTGGTCGTTCTGCCTTCTAAATTCTTTATAACTCCCCCTGCGCTGGCTTTTCCCGGGTTGCCTTTGGCTGCCTCATCAAAGAAGAGGGAGTGTCTTGATTGCTTGGAGATCCAGTCATAGAAATCTTTCTCATTTTCTCTTATTTGCCAATTTTTGGGAGGGGTGGTGATGCTTTCTACTTTTTGGAAATGAAGATCAAGTGAGGTGCCCCATTCAAGGTCTTGTTGGCATAAGTTTGAGTCATCCAATTGATCTACCATACATTCTTTAAGCTGACATTTTATCTTGATCACCACAAACTTAGCATCCTGCGCTTTATTTCTAAAGATCCTTTTATTCCTCTCTAGCCAAATTTGCCAGCTGATGATTTTTGGAAGGGAGGTCCAGGCAGCTTTGATAATTTTGTTTTTTGGAAAGGGGCCAGGATATCTAGGCAAACAGTTTGCGAACAACTCAGAAATGGAGCTAGGGAGTGAAAAATTGGATCTCCAAGTGCCTAAGAGCTCATGCCAGATTTGCATTACGAATTTGCACTCCAATAACAGATGGTGGGCGCACTCAACGTTTTCTTTGCACAAGGTGCACCTAGAAGGACCATAAATTCCCCTTTTTTGTAGTCTGTCATCTATTAAAAATTTTCTATGACACAACAACCAACAAAATAAGTCGACTTTTAGAATGGGGGAATGATTCCAGATCCCCTTCCAGGGTGCTGGATCCAAAGGAACGTGAGGCCGCTCTAGCAGCTTGGCATAGCCCTGTGCCACAGAAAAGCCACCAGCCATTGGCCCCCAGCCATGAGTATCCTTTCTCCTCGCGTGAGTGGGAGCCATGCCATGCAAAGGGGAAAACAACTCAACGTGATCGTCCTGGAGTTCCAGGGGCACTTGGATTTACTTCCAACTTGCCCAGGTTGTACCATTTCATAAGGAGAGGCCCCACAACGTTTTATAACCAGCGTCATCCAACCATAGGTGCAGCGTTTGCAGGGAGTTGCACTCTTCTAGCGGAGAATTGTTCATAATTAGGTCATTCCACACATTGATGCTTTTTCCATTTCCAGGGATCCAGAATGCGTGCGAATTGATTAGAGGGACGACTTTGGCATAGAGGTTGAGGAGGGGCGACTTGATTTGGGGGAGTGGATTTTCTAGGCATCGGGTTCTCTTACCTTTGAAATATTTCTTCCACAGTGCCAGTTGCGCCTAGCCAGGATTGGGAGCAATGATTCTCCAAATAGTTTTTGCTCCCATAGCTATGTTTTGGGAGAAGAGGTTTTTAAAGTTTAGACCCCCCTCCATCAATGGCTTGGAGACTATTTCCCATCTGATGAGAGGGATTTTTTTCTCATTCTGCTTTCCTCCCTTCCAAAAGAATTGACGAATGCAATCCTCCATCTTCCTGAGGATGCCTACAGGAGAAAGAAGGACAGAGAAATGAAATAGAGGAAGGCTGTGGAGTACAACTTTGATGAGCACAGTCTTACTTGCAATATTGAGCCAAGAGGAACCCCAAGCCTGCATTTTAATTTTGAATTTCTCTATTTGGGGAAGCCAGTCTCGGTTGGAGGATTTATTGAGAAAGATTGGAAGCCCAAGATACTTGAAAGAAGACCAGGATGAGGAGGCAACAAATCCAAAGCATCTGGCTATAGCATTGAGAGAGGAGGTTGAAATGTTCCAGCCATAAATGTGACATTTCCCATTGTTTAGCTTACTGCCAGATTCCTTACAGAATTCGTCCAACACTTCTTTGAACCTAGTAGCCAAAATCATTGTGGCAACACCCAACAACAAAGTATCATCGACAAAGAGGGTGTGATTGATTTTTTTAACTCCTCTTGCTATACTTAGCCCAATAATCTCATGATCTTTCTTCTTTTTGTCAAGGTAAAAACTGAGGACAAAGGCTTGTAGAACAAAGAGGAGGGGCGAAAGAGGACACCCCTGCCTAAGTCCTCTTGAGGCTTTGAAGAAGTCGGCATCCCTACCATTCACCAAGGGGGCGATCCAGGGCTCCAAGATATAGGCCCGAATCCAATTTATGAATCTCGATCCAAACCCAAGCTTATGCAAAACATCCAACAAGAAGCTGTGTCTAATTCGGTCAAAAGCATTTTCTAGATCAAGGTTGACAACCATACCTTTTTATTTTTGATGAAGACTTGAGTGAATCGCCTCTTGAACTAAGGTGAAGTTGTCCACAATTTGCCTTCCATGGATGAAGCCTCCTTGGTTCTCCGGTATAATTTTGGGGAGGATGTTCTTAAGTCTGTTGGTTATCACTTTGGTGATCAATTTGTACCCTATGTTACAAAGGGATATTGGACGAAATCTGTTGAAGGTTTTGGATCCTTTCTCCTTAGGGATGAGGGCAAGGAATGCAGAGTTAGTGCTGCCTCCGATTTTCTGACAGTTTTGGGATTTTAAAATCATTTTAAAGAAATCCTTTTCTACAATTTGCCAGCAGGATTGAAGGAATCTGGCTGTAAATCCGTCCGGACCTGGGGCTTTGTCAGGTTCCATAGCATAGAGGGCATCCTTTACTTCACTTTTGGTGACTTTGGCTTCTAGCAGCTGATTCATCTTCATTGTTATCAAGAGGGGGACCACTTACAGAAGTTTAGAATTTTGGCCCATCTCCTCTTCCTCATTGTACAGATTTTTAAAATGGAGGGAGGCTGCCCTTTTGATGCTAGTATTGTCCTTGTGGGTGATATTTTCTTCCTTAATTTCTGAGATGGCATTTGACCATTTCCTTGCTTGGGCTTGCTTGTGGAAAAAGGAGGAGTTCCTATCCCCTACTTTGAGCCATAATCTTCGTGATTTTTGCCTCCAGTATTCTTCCTCGTCCAAGCAAGCCGTGTGGTAATTTTGCTGAAGATGTGCCTCTTTTGTAATTTCAGCATCTTCCGAATGCAAATGGTGGAGCTCTAAGGCGCTTTGAATTTTTTTCCTTTTGGTGGCAGGATTGGGTAAATGTTTGGCCCAGCTTTTTAGAACAGTTTTCATTCTTCTGAGTTTTTCCTCCCTAACAAAAAAGGGGAGCCCTTGACTGGTTGCTTCCAACTTTCCTTGACCATGTCCATGAAGTCCGGTTCCTTGACCCAAAGAGGGCTAAATATTAATGGTATTGGGCCAAGATCAAGATGCGCTAGCAACTCAAGTTTGATGGGTTTTTGATTGGAAACGCTGCAAGGAAGAATATGCATTCTAGCCTCTAACCCTAGAAGGAGGAAGGAAATTTGAACAAAAAATATATCCAATCTTGCTGCAAGATGTCCAGGACCGAATCTTTTATTTGACAAAGTGAACTTACCAGTAGAGGGATTGATGTCTAGCAAGTCCCAATCCTACATAAGGTCTTCCGCCCATTCCCTTGTCGGATCCCTTACGATGTTGCCTCCTCTCTTTTCTACCGAGAGTAAAGTGAGATTAAGATCTCTAGTAATGATGACATTTTCCAAATTTACTAGGTCTTCCAGGTTTCTTATGGAGTCCCAGCAGGCCTTTTTCTCCCCAGCATTAACTGGGACGTACACATTAAAAAGGCTTATGATCTCCTTTGTGACGAGATGTTGCAGATTTAAAAACAACCTGATGGGCATCGGGCTCTGCTCCTGCTCGAATGGGGGAGCAGATTTAATGGGGTGATCGAATGGATAGAGACTCAAGAAGATATCGCTCTCACTCAGAAAACTGGGCTTGGTATGTAGAAAAAAAAAGGGGGTC
Source organism: Picea engelmannii (assembly GCA_009831015.1). Lineage (NCBI taxonomy): Eukaryota > Viridiplantae > Streptophyta > Pinopsida > Pinales > Pinaceae > Picea > Picea engelmannii. The sequence goes on along the minus strand of ML803433.1, from coordinate 133,232 downwards.
TTGATCTAACTTCAGTCAATGAGTTGATAATAAAATGAGCAGATGGAAGACTTAGTGAGATGAGTGAGAAAGACTGCTTTGGGCATCAGGCCTTTCAGCAGCTTGAGGAGGAAAAACTCAGAATACAAGATCCCCTTGGTTCAGAGTTTCGAGGAACTAAAAGGTGACTTGACTGGATCTTCCAATTCCAAATCATTCAGCGTTGAGAAAATACAAGAACTGATTAGAAACGATACAACCATTACAATGATCCAACATACATCATCCTATAGCATTCGCAACTCGATTGGATCCTCCAATTCTGAGTTGTTCTAACACAATGTACACAGAGAGATGGAAAGAGGCTGACATTCATAAGGAAAGAAGTCTCAAGTGCCAATACATAACCAGAGCAACCAGTGCTTCGTCAAAACTTTATAATCGGGAGCCTCACTCAACCATTGATACCTTCAAAAATACAAAAACTAAGTACATATACTCAAAAAAATTCATCGAACAGAGGCGTGCTCGGACCCCCAAGGCGTGGCATCCCTTTAGTCAAATTCAGATGGAAATCCTTTGTCAGACTTCACCTTAACTTTGCACAGCCTTTGCAGGGGAGGTAGCTGAAACATTAAAGTTCAACCTATCGTGTGCAGGTTCTTTGGTTAGACGAGAACATCAGATCGGCATGGGATTTTCAGATCAATTTGCACACCGGATGGTCTTGGACAGACCACCTGCTAGAACCTCCATGCCTCACATTTAATGAGTGAGCCGAGGTTTCAACTACCTCCATCCACCTTCATTCATTTTTAGCGAGGACCAAGATCGAGGTCGAGCTGAACTGGTCCCTGGAGAATGCGGTGATCCCTTCTGCAGCTAAACCCGACACTTCGGCCTCTTTGCACAATTCTTTCTATCGTCCCCAAGTGACCATGCGCTGTGACCCTATGCCTATCTCCAAAGGCACTTTCGGCATTTCGCGTTTCGTGGATGGGAGGAGGCTGCTCCGTGTGCTTCAAAGCCGCGATGTGTGAAGAGGTGATAGGGTCTAATCGCGCACCACGTGTTCGTGCGGGATGAACGGATGAGATCACTTTCGATGATACTGTGGGTGTGAGTCATGAATTCTTTTGGCGCTTCGCGTCTCACAGCTGTGAGGAGGTTGCTCCTGGTGCTTTGAAGTTACGAAAGGCGAGGAGGCGATGGAGCCTAATCGCGCACCACGTGTCCCTATCTGATGGATGGTCCTGATCATCTCGGTGAAGACTGTGGGCTCGGTTCCTAGACGCCTTCGACACTTTGCATCTCGCGGCTGGGAGGATACTGCTCCTCGTTCTTCGAAGTCACGATGCACAAAGAGGCGATAGAGCCTAATTGTGCACCACGTGTCTATCCAGATCGGACGGCTAGGATTATCTCGGTAATATTGTGGGCCCGATCCCTAGCCGCCTTCGACACTTCCTCGTTCTTCAAAGTCATGAAGGGAAAAGTGGCGATATAGCTCGATCGTGTGCCACGTACTCCTTCGGGATGAACGACTGAGATCTTTTTGGTGATATATAAGTGCTATCCATTGCGCTAATCCTAGCGCAACTCTGCTAACCGCGATTACCCATCGATCGTCGATCTTCTCAATAGATGGATCCTCGCCGTTGAATCCCGGATCACCCATCTGCTAACGCTTAAGTCCGAAATGGACTTCTTCTGCGTGCTGCGCTTGGTGCTCATGCCTGCAAATGAATAAAATGCATTTGATGCATTCTTTAAGCCCCATTTCTTTGTGTTTATGCCACGGGCTCGAATCTTGGAGAGAAAACGCCCCCTTGCAAGAATTTGTGCTAACACAACCAGTGAGTGTTTAGGGTCTCAAAGACTAGTGAGAACTTATTAATATTCCAGAGAGTGCCTAGCCCACCTGATGCTCCACGAGCAGAGATTGCTTGCGCTCCACCTTTATTCCAGAATTTCTTACTTGTTTGAAGGAAGACCGAGTCCTCCATTTTTGTCTCCTGAATGTGAAGTATGTCTGGGGTTTCTATTCTTATTAGACTTCTTATGTCTTCTTCTTTGACTCTACTCCCCATACCCCTGCAGTTCCAGGAGACGACCTTCATCATTTACTTTTATTATGTTGGGCTCCCTTGGAGCCCTGAGTCTGGTGTCTCATCATCTTCGGATTTTTTGCCAATAGTTTCTCAAGGGTTGGTTGGGATCCTTGAAGCTTGTCTTTGTACGTTTCCTGATCTCTTTTTTCCCATGTTGACTTGCAGCCTCTTGTGGATCTTCTGACAGAGGTTTGAGAATCTCCTAGTTCACCTTCCTCCTTTGAGTCCTCTAATTCTTGAACTTCCTCCTCATCTTCTGAGAATTTTTATTTGGAGCTCTCTGCGGCACTTCCACCTTTGATCGAGCCGGAGGGGGTCTCTTTGGCTGGGGAATTTACCTTTTGAGTCTCGCCCTCTTGAGCTTCCTCTATTTCCGAGTTTAGAGGCCCAAACTTGTTCTCTTTCCCCATTAGTGGGGGATTTTGCTGAATAGGGGACGACTGAGGGCCTTTGCCAGATTGGATACCAGACTTGTGGGGTTTATGGGAAGACTTAACGTGCTTGATCTGATTCCAGCCCTCCTCCTTTCCTTTCTCCGCCTCACCATTGGTCGGACAACCTCTGGCAAAGTGGTCATAAACATGGCATTTTTGGCATTTGAAGGGTAGTTGCTCGTAATCTAACTTTTGCACATGGGTCTAGCTGCAAACATTGATTTTTATGGCCTCTGGAAGACCCACCTCTAGATCTACCTCCATGCATATTCTGGCATAATCATATTGATTCTTGTTGTTTGCCCGATCTATAAATTTACCCAGGGCATTGCCTATGTGCTTCAGTGAATCCCAGTTCCAACAGTAGAGTGGAAGGATTGGGAGCCTGACCCATACCAGGACCGCAGAGGGAACATCGACTGCTGGGTCGAAGTCCGACATCCATTTGTTAAGATACAGACCTTGAGGGCCCATGAAATAGGGGCCATTCCGGAAGATCAGATCCTTGTCCTCTTTCGAAGTGAGCTCGAACATGAAGTAACCTCTCCCCAAGAAATAGGAGGTTACGTTGTTTTTGATTAATGGAGCCCAGTTTTTTCCGACCCAGTTCTCTGTGGATTTTGGAGAGGGCCAGAGCCATGTGAACTGGCCTACGAGAGCACGATCTACCAGGGACAGAGCAACCTGGATCAGTCCCTCTGGAGGAAGAGAGATCTCAGGGATCTCATCTAGTTTCTTTACAAACTTTGTCGCTTTGTATTTCTTCTTCTTTGGCAAGGATGCCAATAGCTTGTTGAATGCGTCTACAACAGAGGGCGGAGATGGAGGAGGGGGAGGCCCCTGGGGCGTGCCCAGAACCTCCATGGAGGCGAGAGAACCCTAGCTCCAGGCACGACACAGTCAAGTCGAGCCTCACGCAATCATCTCTAACCTAATAAGAGTCGATATTATTGATATCTTCAAATTGGTATATATTGTTATTTATAACTAACTTTTAATTTATGTTAAAAATTTGATTACAAATATAAAATATTAAAATAAAATTCAATATGGAAACATATACTATTTCCAATTTTCCACGTATCCAAATTAATTAAAACCTCAATAATTTTCCAATAAAAAAGAGAAACAACATAACTAAATTTAAAAAAAAATCATAATTAATTTAAATATGTAAATCTCAAACCCCAATCAAGAGTTTAGTTTATTATTCTAACTTCACGTAGATAAATTTAAAAAAAAAAAATCATAATTAATTTAAATATGTAAATCTCAAACCCCAAGCAAGAGATTAGTGTTCTAAACTCATGTAAATACATAAACGTTTTTATGGTTCTCTATTTATGTGAATCAATGAGCCATCACACACCCAACCTTAACAAAATATTTCACATTTAAGATTTAGTTAACAAAATGTTAAACACCAATTTACTAATAAAGGCTACTCTTCTCTTGGGATATAATTCTCACACTATCATAGAACATTAAAAACAAATGTGCATTGTCTTAAGAGAAATATGGAGCCTTAACAACTTAGGGTTCAAGAGATTTATTTATACTTATTTTTTGGATGGTGATATTATAGAGTTGATCTAATATTAAATTGAGGATCTGAATTGCTTATGAGTTTTTGGCGTATTTCTTTTCTAATATGTCATTTTGATGTGATTTAAATTATATTTAATATAAGTTAAAATAAACACAAAATAAATTTAAATGATTTTAATTAAATATTATAAAAAAATGTAATCTAATTAAGTAGGGAATATGTTTTAAATATATAGATGATTGATTAACATGTAAAATAATGCAATCAAATATTATATTAAATTATTGAAAAATAAGTTAGTGCACCAACTAGGTAAGCTTCAAAACTGGCCTATATTTTACTTATATGGCCAATGGGTTATAAGAATGCAAATCTCTATAATTTATTTAGGGTCAGATTCCGTCATCATCCATCTCTTTGATTCACCTCTTTTTAATTTCATTTCTATGAGTTGTATCTAAGTTATCATCACCAAATGATTGTATTAGTAAGATATATGTTGATGCATACAACCTTTATAGATAATATAATCATCGTGTTACCAATTTGGTATGTGTAATCTCTATCTTGATAGGGTCGCACTAACTTGATTTTTATTTACGTGCATTGCATCAAATATTAGGCTACATTCTCTTCATTTTCTCATGGTGTACTGACAACAAATACATCACCAATATCCAAAATTCAAAATATTAATCAATATGTGTTTGTTCAAGTTTGAAAGTTTTAACATTAAGTTGAAGACAATAAATAAAAACACCATTAATCTATGAGGACCTCATTAATCAAGTAACATACTTTCCTTGATAACATTAGAAACTCAATCATGATATAGTGAAACCATGACCTCTTCATCGTGCATATCTTGCCATGTTCTAATTGGATATGGTCCCTTTGGATTAAGAGGGATATATTTCCATTGTTTCACATATCTATCATTTTCACATTGATAAAGTGCACATCCCTTTTCATGAACTCAAAATTGACAAAAGCATGGATACTTTCTCGTCTTAATAGAAAAAATGTCACCCATGTCCTTACTCCAAACATATTGTAATTCCTCCATGCCAGGTATAGTTTCACAATAAAAAGGCATGCCTCTATTCACATCACCAAGTGCAACATTCCAAAAGAACTTACATCATAATGGTCAAATTTGTTTTTTCTATAGAGCATGTGTTTCAAAGTATGTTGAAAAATTGAGCTTTAATTTTCACATTGTAGTCTCTTACCTATGCACTAGCATCACTTGTTTGTGACCTTCATGACCTAAATGTAACTTGCACCAATCAACTAATTCAAAAAATTATTTGTGTCAGACTACATAATGACACATTTGGTACTTCCTAAGTATTCATTTCTCACCACTCATTTTATTGTGTTCACCCTTTCCATGCTCCATTTCAAAAAATATCAAAGTATTTTGAACTTGATCTTCTTATGAAGCCAATTCAACTAGTAAAAAAAGCATGATGATTTGAACTACCTTACACACCCACTAGACCAAATATGGTATTCTATAAATGTTATCACATTCTTTATGCTTGATTTATAGATCAAATCAAAGCAATGTTGAACAAACAATGTGTCGTGCTCACGATCATCATTGACATAAAAATGATACTCTTTAATCACATAATGTGATTATGAAGAGCTACCCCTATCATCAAATCTCATGTATACATTTATATACAAAAGTTGGATGAATATAAACACATACACATACAAGTCACTCATTAGTAAAATTCAACCATTAAACATAACACAACACAACAAAACATAACATAAACATGTTAGATAGTTATAGAAGTCAATATAGATATGGATGTTCTTTGAATGTAATCAAGTTAAAAGTTTTCAATCATTATAATGAATAATGTAATCTTATTATTCAATATTAATAAATTTTCAAATCATTATAATAAATGATAGAATACTATTATTTAATATTATCATTATAATGAATCATATAATCCTATTATTCAATATTACTAATTTGTAATAAATTTTCAAATTATACTTTGGATTATTTATGTTTTAATATATAAAAATACAAAGAATGTGTATTCATAACTGATTATTCTTATATTAACAACCTCACATCACAAAATTGAATCAACCTAAACTATTAATACCTTTATCAACTATTAATACCTTTATCATTGTCTTGACAAAATCATACTCTATAATGGGAAGCATTTTATTGCAATGATTAAAGTGCACAATAGGTGATGAATCAATGCATAATGTTAATGTAGTAAATTAGGAATTCAAATAATATCATGTTGGAGTAGGAGTTTATGGTAGAGAATAAACTAAGTGATAATAAGCATGACATATTATGTGTCGAGTACCATCATCCGCATGGTTTGAGCCACTCTACAAAGCAAATCTTATGGAAAATATGTGGGCAATGCAACAACTTGGTGCTCTTCATTATGACTTCAATCTCATCATAGCAATATACACACTAAAATGCCCCTACTTCTATCACCAATCGATTACAAGAAGTACAAGGTGTTAGAATGTCTTTAATGTAGAAAGAGATGAAGGCATCCACATACGTTGCAAGGTCAAGGACAAATTTGACATCAAACATTGGTGCCATAAAGTAGAACTTTAATTTTATTGTACTATATCATAGAAAATTAATAAATATGCCATAAAGTAGAACTTTAATTTTATTATACTATATCATAGAAAATTAATAAATATATGTGTAAATTACAGAGAAATTACTTGAAAAAATAACACCTATTTAAAATGATAGTATTTGTTATGTATCTTTTGTTGGGAGAGAATGTGTAGTTTTTAGAAAAGAAATAACACCTATTTAAAATGATAGTATTTGTTATGTATCTTTTGTTGGGAAAAAATGTGTAGTTTTTAGAAAATTCTACCATTGATAAGATTGTGTTTGGTTTGAATACTTCACAAGATTGTCTAAATTGGAAAGTTTTCCACATGGACTTGTAAGAATGTTTCATATTTTATGAATTTGATTTTGAAATTTCTCCATGAAGTTTGAAATAGTGATATGATCTTCAAGTAAGTCAATCTTTTTATATACAACACTTAAAGAGGATGGATTCATAGTAACATATTCATATCTCCTCCACATGAGTATGATATTTAACAATCCAAGGTTTGTGGGCTCCATAGGAAAATTCCTATGGAATAGTGTTTTATTACCACATTTATGACATTTTTTTCCACTTACACCTTTTTTTTTACTAAAAAGCACATATTTTGGAATTCCTTTTGCATAATATCATTAAAATAAAATCACACACTTTGGGAAAATGAGTGATGCATAGAGAGCCAGTGGAATAACACACACAAATAAACACATCACTATGCAAAGCAAGTGACATGGGAGATATGTGCTCCAAACCCCTAAAGGGGAAATTTTATAATAAAACCATTCCCAGGTTGTTGTTCCCTTCTCTTGTACAAATGGTCCATTTTATAACAATAAGTGACCATAACAACTATTATATAATTATATGGTTGGTTCAAACCATCTCCATAACTCTCTCCACGATATCTCTTTAAATCTCTCAACATATCTTTATGAATATCTCAACAAATATTCATATCCCTATCATCAAACATTTCTCCTCATATCTCACTCTCACATAGACTTTATTGAATTAGTCTACCCCATTACAAAGATTATCATTTAATTAATTATTTATGATAACAAGTAGGAGTTATATCATACTCCCCAATTAATGAATACTTGTGATCCAATAAGCCTTC
>ML803433.1:101303-116080 GCA_009831015.1 Picea engelmannii | reverse complement strand
ATAATGGTGAAATGATTTCTTTCATGAAGCATGTTGACAGTTGGGATAATAAACCATCATTTATGTATTTAGACCAAATATGATAGTGTGTTGATAAACTATACAAAAGTTGAGCTATAAAAACACAAATTTAGCACAGGAAGTACACGAATCAAATAAAGGAAATATTATATTAAAACACAGAAAGTACCCAAAGGAATAAAGCCTCAAGCAATCCATAATTCTATGTCCTTCATCACAATACTTACTTGTTCATTATCCCAATTTTTTTTCTTCCTCAGTGACTCTAAAATGCTTGAGTATTTAAACAATAGTATGGATTGATCCTCATGTCCACATCATAGGGTCAAATCCCTTCATAATTCAAATCCCTTTATACATGTTTCTAGTTTATACTCATAATAGAAAAAGTATTATAATAATAAAATCAACTTGCTCAACAACTTATCGAAAAGTTTGTTGACATAGCAACAAGAGGCTATAATTCACCTTTTCAAACTAATTCTATGCTAATTTAAAACAAAATGAAATCCCAGGAGTATCCCATTGTCTCCATAAATGTGGTTGATAATATTTTTCCAAGTTGTTCATGACCTGAAAATAAAAGGAATAAAATCAATTAAAATCAACAAAAACTAATTAAAGACTAGCTACATAATCTTTGATTATGTAGCTAGTCTAAAAACACTACAAAATCAAAACAAAAAATCAAAATAAAACTTAAAAATGTCGACTTTACATTACCATGAATTATCCATTAGAAATCGAGGATGCATGTAAATTGGATTCCGTGATAATACTGACATTAATTGATTCCTTGATAGTAGTGTTTGGAGAGTTCTTTGGTTTTTTTAATAGCCCGAGGAAAATTATGTTCTATATTACTTGTCAACTATTGAATCTCTATCTTTAACTAATTGTTTTTCCTTTGAATTGATAGGTTTTATTTGAGCACCTTGCTCTAAACAATCCAAGGGTTTATCTTTCAATCGATCAAGGATCGATTCTAGGTCTTCGGTATGCTCCAACCCTATTTTAGTTTTGCTTCGGGTCACACGCAAGATGGGAATGATAACTTCCTTTTGATCCAAAGGATCATCTCAAGGAGAATTGGATTTTCTGGTACCTTGAACTAATTTCTCAACCATCACAAAATTTCTGATAAATTTCTCTTTAGAAAATGTGGCATATCTCTGAAATTGCTTTGTTTCTGAAGAAACTGCCTGCATAGACAGTAAATGACCCCATGTTGGAAATGGGTTTTTAACGGTTTTATTAAACACTTCACTATTTTCTCAGAATCCATCTTGCAAAATCATCTCTCAATTATGGCACGAGGTTGAACTCTGTTATACTATTGTGGGTAAGTAAAACCTTGTGGGATATTTAGCTCTTCTTTTACCTTTACTACAAGACCATGAATCACTCTGTTACTAGGTTGTAGAGTACGATAACTTGAACCAAGACTATGATATTTCTATGAAAAACAAAACCCTCGATTTGTAACACAAATGGATGATTGAAAACAAATAGGAACATAGTCAAATACCTCATCCCCATAATGATGGCTAGGAACTCAAAGAACCAAGGACGACATGAAACATTCAACCACTTAAAACTTTGATGATCTCCCAGATTGCTCGCATGACAGAGGACGTAAGGGTTCAAGATCAAATGACCTATGTCTTCATTATGATTAGCCACAAATTACTGATTTCGGATCGTGGTTCATTGTAACACACCCACGATAGGAATACATTTTTTTTTTCTTTTCTTAAAGGACAAAATATCCATTCATGGTTTCTAATTTGGAAAGTCGGAGAACCAGTCTGAAATCCTGGACCCAAACAACTTTCTGAGACCTTGATGGTCTCATTCTATCATTAAACACATAACCTTTCATATTCTTGGTGTAGGTTTAATGGCACGCGCGACCTTCCCTTTCGCTCCCCTGCAAAATCTCAGAGTATTGAGCGTTAGCTCCTTTTCTAGATAAGCCCCCTCTTGATGTGATCTTCTGCGATGACCTTACAGGACTGCGTGATTGCGGACGCGACCAAAGGCAGTTTGAATCAAACTACTTTTCGGCCCGTAATTCTCCTCGAGCCTCCACATGTCCTCTTTTCAAATTCATGGTTTGAATTGCGTCCCGCCCTCAACTTTTTAACGTCTGTGCAACTCCTATCCCCGCAATGCTACGGGACCATCGATCTCTGATCTTTGACGGTACTTCGAAAAATGGCAGTTCAGATCTTCCCCTCTCATATCTACGAATCAGATCTAACCCCTTACAAAATCAATGGATGAGATCTCCTTCATGATTTCGGGTTTTGGGAGTTTCAACTCTCAAAACCCTGCTCTCTTCTGTACTTCAATCTTCCGAGTTAATGATCTGCAGACACCTGTCCTCCTAATCAACGACCCTGCCTTTACTTCGAGTGGTTGACCTTTCAACTGGATCAACGGTCCTGTGGCCCTCTTCTCGATCAACGGTCAATATTTCCTTCAGGTCTCCGGACTTCTGAGATCTCAAATCTCAAACTTCACTTCCCCTCGAAGTAAGCGGATTCCTGCTATGTATCCACTTGAAACAGACACTTGAGGCCTGCTTCGGATCTTTACTCAAAATCTACAGATTTATGCCACCTTTCCTCTTGATCTGATGGCTATGAATTACTTCGAGACTTTACCCGGAATCCTTCGATCTACACCACGTATCTTCTGGATCAGACGGTCCAGATTCACCTCGGATGATCCAACGCTTGAGATTTACTTCGGACGATCTGACGACTGAGATCTATTGTAGATGATCATATGGTTGAGATTTACTTCGACTCTCCGGCTCTCTGGACTTCGAGAGTCTCAAATCTCAATTGAAACTCTCAAACAGATTTCTTCGGAGTCCACAATTTGTCGCCACGCATCTACTCTGATCAACGGTCTATATCCGCTCTCCACAAACACAAATCTCTAGAGTGAATCCATCTGGAGTGTTGGATCTTCTGACACCTATCCTCCCCAAATCAATCGCCCTGGTCCTCTTTAGAACTTCGACACTTTTTAACCAAGACTAGATCAATGGTCCTTTGAACTCCTCCTTGATCAATGATTGAGATCTCCTTCGGGACTTCAGTGCTTTCACCCTCTTTTTTCCTTTGAAGTGCGTCATACCCAGAGTTCTAGATATGGCACCACGCATCCAATTTCAAATCAACAGTTGTCATCCGCTTTGGACTTCGGCCTTTGACGATTTCAAATCTCAATTTTTCCACGCTCTGCTTCTCTCAGAGCATTTTATTCAGAGTCTGTGATCTGATGACATGCGTCCTCTCGCAGATCGATGGCTCCCAGCTACTTCAGCTATTCGGGGTTCGATGATTTCAAACTTTACTCCTTTGTTTTCTCCTGGAGTAGTTTCACTCGGAGTTCACGATCTTTCGCCACATATCCTCTGGATCTGAAGGTCCATATTCTCTTTGGTTCTTCGGCTCTTCGGGCTTCGGTAGTTTCTGACTCCTATGCACTTGTTTCTCCTGGAGTGCTTTCACCCGAAATTCATGGATTTCTGCCATGTGTCCCTCTGCAATGGATGGTTGCGATCTTCTTCGACCTTCGAGACTTCGGGAATTTGTCACACTCCTCACTTGGAAACCTCCAAAGTAGTTTTCCCTAAAGACTTCGATCTATCGACACGTATCTCCTGTTGACCGACGGACATGGTCTACTTCGGGTCTTTATTTGGAGTCCATAGACTTATGCCACTGTCGCTCATCCTCCTGAGCTTCTTGATCTCTTTCGAATTAGAATATTTTCCAAGTGTTCAAAGGCTTCGACCTTTGATCCTCCTACAAGTCTGTCTCTTGGACTTCGTCTGCACGCTTGGAAGTGCAATTTCTTCTGAGCTTGATCCCCTTGAAGATTTCACCTTCCCACGTATTCCTTGAGTTTCAGGGATCTCTTCAAACTCTGATCGAAGGTCAACGATGATCGACGGTTCACAGAAATTGCAGGGCTCCAACATGTGTTCTCTTTATCAAAGAGTTCGACCTTCGCAATTTGGAAAGTGCTCGCTCAACTTGGTCTTAACCGGAGTCGTTGATCTTCCAGCTTGACGGGATCAACAATGTTGATAAATTGTGGGCCACGAACTAGCGCGTCTGCTACTTTCACCTTCTCACTCCGCAATGATTCCCTACCCTCGATCTCCATTCATAGATCGACAGTTCACAATGATTGTGGGGTCCCACCTCTGCAATCTAAGAAGTGCTCGCTCGACTCTAGTCTAATCCTAGTCATTGATCTTTCATTCTCGATGAGATCAATGATGTAGGTTGATCGCGGCCATAAAATAACATTTCCGCTATCATGTTCTTAAGTCATGGGTAGTTCTGATAACTTGACTATCATCTACCTCCTAGACCTGGTGGTCTGGATGGTTCCCGGGTAGCCTCAGATCTAAGGTTCAAAGTTAACCTCAGGACTTCAGAACTTCAGGGATTTTACCTCCCTCATGACGAATTCACTTAGTTCTTCGAACTCGTGAAGTCCAAATGACTCCAGGGTTAACTCCCATGCTCTTTCCCGTATCCAATGGTCACACCATACCGTAGATATTTCTGAATAGATTTCGTCCGTTCATCTTCCAAACAAAGGGACCTTCCCTTATTTGGATACTTAAATCTTGATACTCTTCCCGAGCTTTGTTAGCTCTAGAAGGCTTAAGAGCTTCGCGCTCTTTCTCTTGGATGTAACACTTGGAATAATCCTTCTGTGCACCCATTACATTCATTCCTCAACTCTAGGACTTAAGTGGTTCTTGGTCTTTGTTGCCTCACAGAGATCCTGTGCATACGTTCACTATATCTCCTGAGCTTTAACAGACTCTGTCCTCCAACGGACTCAGAACGAATAGGAGGGTCGATATATGCACATGAAACTATGCTCAAGGTCAATGAACTCACAGTTCGTGGCTCTAGCTTAAGCTCCCACATGACGCAAGCATTTACGAGTATAAAACATATCCCATCCATCAAAACAGGATGCAGTATAAATCATTAAGAAAACATATCTAAAACAGGATGCAGTATAAATCATTAAGCAAACATATCTATACCTGCAACATTCATAGAATATCCAACTTTAATTCACAGTACCAGTTAAATACACAAGATATGGGATTACTTATATATTACAGGTGGTAGCCAACTAACTGACTATGGGTGTTCATCCTTCTACCCGACCATAGGCTCAGAGGCATTCATTCTTAACACTCTAGCCACCCCCATGCCATGCCATGATATCACCATAGAACTCTTGCAGTTCTCAAGGACTCTTTCTCTGTTTCAGCTTCTGCTCGGGTTCTATTCTTTGCAAAATTTTAGAGTTTTTCTTCTCTGTTATGGCCTCAACGAGGTTTATCAGAATCTCCCTCAACATCAAGCTCTCAGCTTTCTGTTCCTTCTCCACTGGAGAGCTCTGCGCTTTCTCCTTATCCATTTGTATCTCTTTCTTCTAGGATGGTTCTCGAGCCATCCTGTTCCTTCTGCCAGAAGGGAACTCCAGTCAGCTTGGTTTGTCATACCCAGTGGTACTTCAGGCTGGCATTCTGTAGTTTTGGCCATGCTTCCATTCATGGGAGTGGTTGATAATTCAACCACTGTTCCTTTATTCATTAATTAATTTCTCTCCTTGGGATCCAAATGAGGTCTATTATCCTCATCAAGGGAATTTGGGGTTATTTGATATAATGACCCTACATTATAGTTTTCACATTCTTTCCTCTAGCGATATCATGGCCAATACTTTCAAGGCTTCACCCCCACAGTCAGTTATTGGAAATTCAAACAATAATAGATTTACACTGTCCACATGCTTTAGCATGGTAATCCTATTTGATGATTAATTACAAGCTGGGGGAAACAGGGGTGATACAATTCCCTCCCCCTTAAAGGAACACCGTCCTCAATGTTCTTTCTCAAAACACCTGTCATGCCTTTCTCATTCAACTGTTTCAAAAATCTTGATCCTTCTTCCTCGGTTAGGTCCTTTTTCAGACCTTTAATCTTGGTCACCTGCTTTCAATAATTCTTGGACAACAAGCACATTAATCATAGTCTTATGCGAAAATATTGCATAAAAAAAATTTCTAGGTAAATTTCATAATCTTAGCACAATAATTATTTGCACAGTTTGTGGATTTGTATCCACATGGTTGTTTTTTTATTCAGGCTCATTGTTTTTCCTTGACATACCCATTGGGTGCATGATCCCAATCAATAGTTTACAAGAACTATTAAGGTTTCATCTCCCTTGCGGTCACTCACCCTCTAGGCCCAGGCTCATGCATCCCCCTCTCTGCTATACAGTCCCTCGGGTGATCCATCTTGCCTTGCCAAGGGTTTATCGCACAGGAAGAACTACCCATCGTGTGCATGATCCTGATCAATAGTTTACAAGAACTATTAAGGTCTCCTCTTCCTTGTGGTCATTCACCCTCCAGGCCCAGGCTCAGGCATCCCCTTCTCTGCTATATAGTCCCTCAGGTGATCCATCTTTCCTTGCCAAGGTTTTCTCGCACAGAAATAATTCCAGAGACTCTGTCGAGTCTTATAGTCAAGGCATCCCTCAAACTTTCTCTGCCAAGGCATCCCTCCGACTTGTGTTACCTCAACACAATATATTCTAGGCGATCATGGCTTACCATGGGGTTCTCATGGCTCAACAGTAGCCATTTTTCATGCTTTTATAGCTTGACAGCCTTCCGGATCAGCTAAAGTTAGGGGCGAAGGTTACTCTCCTTCTCCCGACTCAATCATAGATAGTGATGAAGGTTACTCTCCTTCTTCTGACTCAATCATAGATAGAGACAAAGGTTACTCTCCTTCTCCTGAGTCAGTCTTTATTTCACACGATCAGATTATACTCTTTCTCACCTGTATCACAGATATATAAAAGTTTACGAGACATCATCATAAATTTTAAATTCAAAATTTTCTTGTAAATCTGTGACCCACAGATATCCAAATTCCACATTTTGTTTCCATATTTGTTTCACATAGGAAATAGATTCATAATTATGGGAATTTCCTTCCCACAATGATTTGGCTCAATAGGCAATTGGTCTTCCTTATGGCTTACAATGCTTCCATGTTCAAGACTCCTTTTCTTCTCGCACTTTCAACTTCAATCAGCCAAACAAATTGTTAGTTTCCATGCACATACATTTTTATTGCACCTTCATAACATCATCACAAACAATTTCGAAATTATGCATACTAACAATGAAATTCACTTTCTCAAAAAGGATATACCATTCCTTGCAGTTTGGCTCAGTAGGCAATTGGTCTTCCTTATGGGCTTACAATATTGCCATATCTAAGACCCATTTCCTCCTGCAATTTCAACATTCCTTAGCCAAACAAATTGTTAGTTTTCACGCACATTACCTTTTTTAAATCAAGCATACTAATACTCCAATTCATTTTCATCTATTCAAGGATACAAAGAAAAATGATACATCATCCCTTACCTATGCATCATTTCAGCCTACCAAATCTTTTCATAATGTAATTCAGTTATCAATTGACCTTAATGAATGCGCCAACATTCGTGGCCACGTTCATACCCAATGCACATTTGCATTGATTTTAAGTTTCCCACACTTTAAGACAAGTACTTTGTCATGGTGCATTGGATATTAGCCAAGCTTTTCACCATATGGTATATTCATTCCCATTCATTGTTGCAACATGAGTATGCTTCTGGTTCAGGCTACAAGATGATCACGATTCCCAACTTAGTACACAAGAAACTCAAAAGTTTCACATGAATGCCTTTAAGAATTCTTCCTCCATTAATAACCAGGGTGCCAATACTCATGGCCACCCAGATTAGTTTTCCTTTAGTGCTTACATAATGTAAGCAAAACATTGGAAGGTCCTCCTTTCTTACTGAAAAATCCATTGTTTGCCATCTTATGCAACATGTGTTCCCTCAATGCATTCCATGCAACATGCTATCTATGAGCACTTTTGTTTTCATTCATTCCTTGATTGGTCCATGTATTCATCAGGGATGATTTTAAGGATGGAAATTTATTTTAAAATGTAGAAACCTTGGTGAATATTACTAACCCTTCATATGTCAACTATAAATGTTTGACGATATTTTTTATGAAATATTCAAATTTCTAAGTATTTTATATAGTTTTTATAAAATTTTGGCGATTTTTAAGGTAAAATAATTTTATCCTATAGAATTTGGGCGAATCATTTTTAAAATAGCGAATCTTGATTTTGGAAAAACCATGGAAAATTAGCCCATGAACGAAATTTAGCCCCTAAAATCATCCATGGTATTCATGACATATCAGTTCATGAATTCTTCTGAGGGTTACAATCAGTCCTTACTTCCAGAGGTTCACACCTCCATCATTCATGTTCTCCTTCTTGAATCATACCCTACTTGGGTATCCATGGCATACAACTTCCTTTCAACATTTCATACATAACATTAATACCATAAAACATTTCAGAAGGAATTCTTACCCAATCCCTTCATACCTTGTGCCACATAGGCATGAAATTTTTTATACCGGTTCTGGCTGCTAGCACCCCCCTATGATATTACCCCATCAGTGGTGCTCCATGGGGACTCTTAAAGTCCCTTCAACAATCTTTCAACAAGAACCATCTCATAGTCATCCTCTGATTGAGGTTGTTCATTATTGGAAAATGCCTTTTTCAACATTTCCAATCTATTTCTTTCTACACGTGACATACATCATAAACACATTAGTTGTCATGTAAATTAAAAATGCAAGTACCATAGCATTTAAATTAATAAAACATTTTTATACATGTCCTAGCATATCTGTATGCACTTCATCACATTATCCTTAATGTTTTCATGAGTGCAACACAATAGTTCTCAATCGTTTCTACAATAATACAACCATCATCACTATGGTGTCAAAACATTTACTTTCATCAGCGTACTAACTTTCTCATCCCAGAGAAAAACATATTACACAGCATAAAAGAATTGAGGGCTCTCCCCTTCTTCAAATTCTTTCTACATTGCGTGGGACTTTTCAACCCAACTGAATTATTTCTAAGGCCTCACTGTCTTTTCTCTACTTTTGTAATTTACTCCTTGTTGGGATCTTCCTGCTCTTTTCCTTGAGCAACCTTGGTTAGGCCTCGCCATAACCTTTTTGGAATACATCAAAATGCTTTAATATAATTTTTTTTTTCATAATGGATCATGAAGCTATGCATCCTGCACATTACTAGTTGGTTACCAGAATGGTCAATACTCATTTATTAGTCTTCTATTCCTTACATGATGTTTTTCAAAATGTAATCCAGGATTCTCGTGTATATATATATATATATATATATATATATATATATAAAATTATCAACTGTCATTAATTTTGTGACTTTGTTTTCCCAACAAAGTCTTCATACAGTTCCTCCACATGGAACTCCTTTGGCATGCAACTTACTTATTGCATATCCATCACTGTTTGTGATGGCCTCAACCTTGAGTTAGCTTCAATAATTTACCAAATAACCCATAAGGAATATAAACATGCATCTTTGTCAGGTACCCAAATTATGTATCCATACATATTCTGGTTTTTTTAACTTACACCCATGATGTACTTAACCGTATTCATAATCCTAAACCTGCCTGTAGCGGTCATAGGCATGTTTCACGACCCACCTACATCTCTACCTTTAAGATCAATCAACCCAAGATTGTTCACAATCCTTCTCATGTGATTCTCAAAGGCATAATCATTTGTCTCTTATTATGACAACAGAGCATCTTTGCTCATTTACCCTTTTTTTTCTAATTATATTAGTATTTCTTGAGGAAAGGGAATACATTCCCCCTCAAGATGTTATTTGGAACCGAACTTTCATGACTCTTCAAAATGGAGTCAACCATGCATCCATAATATTCACTTATTCTGGAAAAGAGCAATTCTCGCTTTATATTTCACTCATCAGGGCAACCATATTGTATCTATAAATATATTCTTTCATCATTAGTGTCCTTTAGTTTGAGATTTGAGTCACTTACAGGACTAATCTCACAGTCATATATCATATTGATGTTTCCTTTTCTCAAGGCAATAACCCACCAGGGTCACTTTCCTCTTTATGCAACAATGTCTAGCAAGAAGACCTTCTTGCCTCAACGTCCATAGGGTTTTACCCATCTCACTTTTCTCTGGTCATAAGGAGTTATATACTCCAATTTTAATATAAAGCAATAACTATAACTGCCAAGGATCCTACCTGATCCTATCAGATTCCTTTAAGTTCAAAAAGGTATTAACCATTATATAATCCACCATCATCAGTGCCTGAAGTTCCAACTGCCCATGCTTCGAAGCAGTGTTACGAACACCAGGTCATCTGTCCTTCGGTCTTCAACTTATCTTGACAGAACCCTACCACCTTCAACTATCCACATTAAAGTCTTATTATAATTGTTAATTAGCATATCCCTACTCCGATAAGAGTAGTTATCACTTTGAAAAAGGGATAAATAAATTCTTCTGCTGAAATTCAACAAGAATTCCCTAAAATCACAGGTTCAATTTGCAGTCCTTCTCCTCAAGGAGTGAATAAAAATAACAATACCTCCTTACATGACTCATACATGAGCCCAAGAAGGCCAAGTGTTGTAACCTGGCTCTAATGCCAATTTGTAACACACCCACGACGGGCATAATTTTTTTTTTCGCTTTTCTTAAAGGACAAAATCTCCATTCATGGTTTCTAATTTGGAAAGTTGGGGAACCAGTACGACCTCTTGGAGCCAAACAAATCTCTGAGACCTTGATGGTCTCATTCTGTAATTAAGCACATAACCTTTTGGCTTCTTGGTGTAGGTTTAATGGCACTCACAACCTTCCCTTTCGCTCCCCTGCGAAATCTTAGAGTACTGGGCGTTAGCTCCTTTTTTGGATAAGCCCCCTCTTGATGCGACCTTGTGCAATGACCTTACGAGACCGTGTGATTGTGGACGCGGCCAAAGGTGGTTTGAATCAAACTACTTTTTGGCCCACAATTCTCCTCGATCCTCCATGTGTCCTCTTTTCAAATCCACGGTTTGAATTGCGGCCCACCCTCAACTTTTTAATGTCCGTGCAACTCCTATCCCCTCAATGCTATGAGACCATCGATCTCCGATCTTTGACGATACTTTGAAAAATGGCGGTTTAGATCTTCCCCTCTCATACCTACAGATCAGATATAACCCCTTGAAAAATCAACGGATGAGATCTCCTTCCTGATTTCGGGTTTCGCGAGTTTGAACTCTCAAAACCCTTCTCTCTTCCATACTTCAATCTTCTAAGTTGACGATATGTAGACACCTGTCCTCCTAATCAATGACCCTGAATTTACTTTGGGTGGTTGACCTTTCAACTAGATCAACGGTCCTGTGGCCCTCTTCTCAATCAACGATTGAGATTTCCTTCAAGTCTCCAAACTTCTGAGATCTCAAATCTCAAACTTCACTTCCCCTCGAAGTAAGAAGATTCCTGCCACGTGTCCACTTGAATCGAACGGTTGAGGCTTGCTTCGGGTCTTTATCTGAAATCTATAGATTTATGCCACTTGTCCTATTGATCTGATGGCTGTGAATTACTTCAGAACTTTACCCGGAATCCTCCGATCTACGCCACATCTCTTCTGGATCAGACGGTCCAGATTCATCTTGGACGATTTGATGCTTGAGATTTACTTCGGACGATCTGACGAATGAGATCTATTGTGGATGATCAGATGGTTGAGATTTACTTCGACTCTCTGGCTCTCTGGACTTTGAGAGTCTCAAATCCCAACTGAAACTCTCGAATAGATTTCTCTGGAATCCACGATTTGTCGCCACGCGTCTACTCCGATCAACGGTCTATATCCACTCTCCACAAACACAAATCTTCGGAGTGAATCCCTCTGGAGTGTCGAATCTTTTGACACATGTCCTCCCTAAATCAACGACCCTGGTCCTCTTCGAGACTTTGGCACTTTTCAGCCAATACCAGATCAACGGTCCTTTGACCTCCTCCTCGATCAACGATCGTGATCTCCTTCAGGACTTTGATGCTTTCACCCTCTTCTTTCCTTTGGAATGCGTCGTACCCGGAGTTCTAGATCTGGTGCCACTCATCCACTTTCAAATCAATGGTTGTCGTTTGCTTCAGACTTCAGCCTTTGACGATTTCAAATCTCAATTTCTCCACGCTTTGCTTCTTCTGGATCATTTTATCCGGAGTCTGTGATCTGATGACATGTGTCCTCTCATAGATCGATGAATCCCAGCTACTTCAACTATTTGGGGTTCGATGATTTCCATATTTACTCCTTTGTTTTCTCTTGGAGTACTTTCACCCGGAGTTCATGATCTTTTGCCACATACCCTCTGGATCTGACGGTCCAGATTCTCTTCAGTTCTTCAGTTCTTCAGGCTTCGGGAGTTTCCAAATCCTATGCACTCATTTCTCCCGTAGTGCTTTCACCCAAACTTCATGGATTTTTGCCATGTGTCCCTCTACAACGGACGATTGCAATCTTCTTTGGCCTTCGGTACTTCGAGAGTTTGTCACTCTCCTCACTTGGAAACCTCCAAAGTAGTTTTCCCCGAAGACTCTGATCTATCGACATGTATCTCTTGCCGACTGATGGACAGGATCTACTTCAGGTCTTTACCCGGAGTCCACAGATTTACGCCATTGTCGCTCCTCCTCCTGAGCTTCTTGATCTCTTCTGACTTAGAAGATTTTCTAAGTGTTGAAAGACTTTGACCTTTTATCCTCCTACGGGTTTGTCTCTTGGACTTCGTCTGCACGCTTGAAAGTGCTATTTCTTCTGAGATTGATCCCCTTGAAGATTTCTCCTTCCCACACATTCCTTGCATTTTAGGGATCTCCTCAAACTCAAATCGAAGGTCAAAGGCGATCGATGGTTCACAGAAATTGTGGGGCTCCAACATGTGTGCTCTTTATCAAAGAGTTTGACCTCCACAATTTGGAAAGTGCCCGCTCAACTTGGTATTAACCGGAGTCGTTGATTCTCTAGCCCAATGAGATCAATGGCATTGATAAATTGTGGGCCGCAAACTAGAGTGTCCGCTACTTTCACCTTCGCGATCCACAATGATTCCCCACCCTCAATCTCCATTCATAGATCGACGCTTCACAGTGATTGTGGGGTCCCACCTCCGCAATCCGAGAAGTGCTCGCTTGAATTTAGTCTAATACTAGTCGTTGATATTCCATTCCTGACGAGATCAACGACATAGGTTGATTGCGGCCATGAACTAACATGTCCACTATCAGGTTCTTAAGTCATGGGTAGTTCTGGTAACTTGACTATCATCTACCTCCTAGACCTGGAAGTCAGGACGATTCCTGGGCAGCCTCAGATCTAAGGTTCAGAGTTAACCTCGAGACTTCGGAACTTCAAGGATTTTACCTCCCTTGTGATGAATTCTCTCAGTTCTCTGAACTCGCGAAGTCCAAATGACTCCAGGGTTAACTCCCACACTCTTTCCCGTATCCAACGATCACACCAGACCATAGATATTTCTGAACAAATTTTGTTCGTTCATCTTCCAAACAAAGGGACCTTCCCTTATTTGGATACTTCAATCTCACTACTCTTCCCGAGCTTTGTTAGCTCTGGAAGGATTAAGAGCTTTGCACTCTTTCTCTTGGACATAACACTTGGAAGAATCCTTCTGCACACCCCTTACGTTCATTCCTCAACTCTAGGACTTAAGTGGTTCTCGGTCTCTATTTTCATCGCAGAGAGCCCATGCATACGTTCACTATATCTCCTAAGCTTTAATAGACTCCATCCTCCAAGGGACTCAGAACGACTAGGAGGGTCAATATGCGTACATGAAACTATGCCCAAGGTTGACGAACTCACAGTTCGTGGCTCTAGCTTAAGCCCCCACATGACGCAAGCATTTATGAGTATAAAACATATCCCATCCATATAATTTCCTACTTTCCTAATTATACAATCAAGCAAACACCAAAACATGATGCAATATAAATCATTAAGAAAACATATCTATCCCTGCAACATTCATAGAATATCCAACTTTAATTTACAGTACCATTTAAATGCATAAGATATGGGATTACTTATCTATTACAGGTGGTAGCCAACTAAATGACTGTGGGTGTTTGTACTTCCACCCGACCATAGGCTCAGAGGCATTCATTCTTAGCACTCTGGCCACCCCTGTGCCAAGCCATGATATCACCAGGAAACTCTTGCAGTTCTCAAGGACTCTTTCTCTGTTTCAGCTTCTGCTCGGGTTCTATTCTCTGCAAACCTTCAGAGATTTTTTTATCTATTATGGCCTCAATGAGGTTTATCAGATGCTCCCTCAACATCAAGCTCGCGAACTTCTGTTCCTTCTTTGATGGAGAACTCTACGCCTTATGTTCCTTCTCCATTGGAGAGCTCTGCGCTTTCTCCTTATCGATTTGTATCTCTTTCTTCCAGGATGGTTCTTGACCCATCCCGTTCCTTCTGTCAGAAGGGAACTCTGGTCAGCTTGGTCTATCATACCAAGTGGTACTTAAGGCTAACATTGTGCAGTTTTGGCCATGCTTCCATTCATGGGAGTGGTTGATAATTCAACCACTGGTCCTTTCTTCATTAACTGTTTTCTCTCCTTGGGATACGAATGAGGTTTATTATCCTCATCAAGGGAATTTGGGGTTATTTGATATAATG
>ML803433.1:75222-90033 GCA_009831015.1 Picea engelmannii | reverse complement strand
CTGAGTAGTACTCCAACTAATGGTTCTCCTCTTCAAAATGTGTGTGTTCCTGACTCACCAGGGTTTTGCTTGATCTTGACACAAATTATGCCATTCATTTACCTTCTCTTGCATGATTCCAAATTCGGTCACTTCTTTTTCTATGAACTCGACATAAAGTCTCTTGGTGTGGGAATTGACCTCTGCAACATTTAGAAATGGTCTTTCATCATCGATAGCTCTAGTGTTATCCAAATGTGGGGCCCTTAGCAATCCTTGCAGAACAGATCGGTAGGGAAGAAAATATTTAAACAATTACTCAATTCCAAGGATCGACTCGAACTCATCAAAATCATCTTCAATCGGCACGAAAAAATAGAATAGATCACACACTGTTGACAAAAATTCCACAAGCGATCGGACCCAGGATTATGTTTTCTAACACAACAATCGCTATGTCTCATCAAACAATCTTGATAAACGATCTGAAAAAAATAGTTGATAAGCTTCATTCAATAATGCTACACCTTTATTTGGATTGTGCTACATGTGGGTTCTTCTCAGCATATTTTTTTAATATAACCAGTCTTTTCCACCCTCAACTAACCTCGATACATGCTACATACTGCAAGTGGGAGTGAACACCACCAGAATGCCAAAGAGAATATGATGAAACATGTGATATTTTAAATAGACTTCCTCGAAAGGGAAATTCATGACAACACTGGAAATATCGTTTCAATTAGAAGTCTCTTCGAGCACTAGTTCGCGGATCAAAGGGTTGAGATTACCAAATCCATAATGGACCGAGAGCTCGCTCTAATACCAAATGATGCACAGAGAGGTAGAAAAATAACACACACCAATATTCAAAGAAATGGACACATGAGATATGTGCTCCAAACACCCAAAGAAGAAATTTTATAATAAAACCATTCCAACGCTGTTGTTCATTTCTCTTATACAAATTGTCCATTTTATAACAATATAAATTTTCCATTTGATAACAATAGGTGACCATACCAACTATTACATAATTATATGATTTGTTCAAACCATCTCCACAACTCTGTCCACAATATCTCCATGAATATCTCAACAAATCTTCATATCTCTATCATGGTGCATTTCTCCTTATCTCTCACTCTTAAGTAGACTTTCTGGAATTGGTCTATCTCATTACAAATATTATCATTTAATTAATTATTCATGATTACAAGTAGAACTTATATGATAGTCCCCCATTAATGAATACTTGTGATCTAGTAATCCTTCTTCAACTCTCCTTTGAATTCATCCCATTCCATCTTGTTTTTTGTTCCCCTTAATCTTTAGTCTTTCAAAATATTTGGTCTTGTTTCTTCTTCATCCTAGATCCTCTTCCTCTTTTACGTGGAAACATAAACATTGTTTAAGTCCATATAAAAAAGTAACCATCCACCAGAATACATGTGTCACCATTATAGACTTTAGGTCTGGGGGAAGGGAGATCTAGCGCTTCTTTGCAAGGTCACATGGGGGGCACTCCTGCTCCTTTTAACGCTTTCCCTTATGGAGGAGGTCATATACCTCCTTCATCCCCTTCACTCGGTGGTTCGCATCAGCAATCCGCCGGGCAACCTACACACCACAGTTTATTTGGAATGAGGAGTCAAGGACCACCTTCGCATAATATGCCGGTAGGTTCAACACCATTTTCTTTAATCAGAGCATTTGGTAACAACGCCTTCTCGTCAGCCGCCTTCATGACTGGGGGCAATCCCAGTTTTGGACAACCTATTCCTATGCAGGGTACTATTCCTGCACAGGGGGAAAACCTAGGAGCTTCTTTCACATCAGGGCCTTGGAATTCTTGGCAGGGATCTGTTCCCTCGTCTAGAATGCCGATCTGTGGTAATTCTTTCCACAATCAATGGAACCTCGGATAAACTACTATGCCTATCCCCACGAGACCGACATGGGGCAACCCTTCCCAAAGTCCTTTGAATGTAATGCATGCCCAACCATCTATGCCCTATTTTGGAAATTAGCTGATGATGTCTCCACATATGAAAAATCCATACGCTGGCTAGGGACATGGTTTCTACTAGAATCCGGGCCCGCAACCAAACTTTTCTTGGCAACCTGGTGCCAATCAAACTCCAGGCCCCTTTTTCCCAGGTTATCACCAACAACCCAAACTACCCTTCCTGGCGACTTTGCACTTGCGAGATTTGAAAAGGTTGTTGAATGAACCTATTTGTCATGATCCACGTTGGCCTCCTATGCCGACGAAGTTTCCTTCAGACATCCCAAAGTTCAAATCCAAGCCTAACTAAGATCCAGGATATCATGTGACTACCTTCCATCTTTGGTGCTCATCTAACTCGTTGAAAGACGACTCCGTAAAGTTGTGATTGTTTCAGTGTACTCTCATTGGGAGTGTCGCGAAATGGTACATTGAGATCGATCGCTCAAGATAATCTTCCTTCGGAGAACTGGCGATGGATTTCCTAAACCATTTTCAGTTACCTGTGAGATACGATGCTGGCACAGAGCTGCTTGCCAATTTCGAACAGACAAGAGCGGACCATATCTCTGATCACATCCGAGAATGGAGACGCTGGAAGAGTTTAATTAAGCTGCTAGTCCCACCAACATTCTTTCTTGAGTGGTTCCTTAAGTCTTTGATCCCGCAGTTATCCAAAGACACTGTGACGTCGGGAGTATTATCCAAAGAAGATGCCATCATGAGAGCTCAACAATTTGAGCTCATCTATTCTCAATCCGGTTTATTATACAACATCTTTCCAGATGCACCACACTCAATACTTGATAAAACTAGATATAGAGCTGGACCACATGCCGATGGTATTGTTGGTTCAGCACAAACCAAGCCCGCTGAGCAATTGATGAAGCAGTTGTAGCAGTTATCTATACAACACACAGCGGCCAGCCAAACTACCACTTTGGCTGCGCCCCCTACCAAAACATCGGAGGTACACACAGTGCAATCAAATAACCCAAAGGCTACCTAGCAGCCTGAAGGAAAGAAAAAACAACGAAAGAAGGGTAAGGGTGATAAAAAACCTACCGATAATGCTGGTGGGGACAACACTGAGAAACAAAAGGCGAGGTATCCATGCAACTTGTGCGTGGAAGACCACTCGACCCATCTATGTCCTCGGCTTGCAGAAGCCCAAAATTTTGTGACACAGCAACAACCTGCTGTGTTGACCAATCCATTTCAACATGGGAAAAATCTAACCCAAGCCTCTGCAAGCACGGAAGGGGGAAACCAAGAACCCTTTCCGCCTGCGAACAACCCTGCATTCACAAACGTATATATGGTGAGTAGTGATGCTTTTATATCGACTAGAGCGCATGACTACAGTAAACCAACCACTTCTGAGAAGGGTAAAGAAGCTGAGCTCCCATCTCTTCCTCTATAGATTGAGAAGACATTGGGCAAAACAATGACACACATTCCCAAAGGTGCATTCAAAAAAGCTTCTCATAACCCAAATGCAAGGGCCGCCCAGAACTACTCTATGGTGGAATATTTAGCACAAACCCCTTGTGCGATGTCCTCTTTGGAGGTCCTCCAAAGCTGCCCCTCCCAGAGGAAAGCCTTGTTAACCACTTTAGGATCTATCGAGACTTGTAATCTGGGTACAATCATGCTGGATACAACCGAATTAAAACTTCATCTGCCTTACCATGTAGCGTTTCATATAGTAGTGGCTTATCCCACGAAACATTTTACCTAGAATATCTTCCGCACGGTGGTTGATGAGGGCACCTTAACATGCGTATGTCGACACCTACTCTCCTCACCACTTTCGACAGTTGTTCATTCCGACCACATGGTATCGTTCCTTCTTTCCCCGTGCAGTTAGGAGGGAAGACCGTGTGTGTCGAAGTAGAGGTAGTTGATGATCCCCTCGACTATAACCTCTTGTTAGGAAGGAGTTGGACTTATGCCATGCAAGTTGTGGTTGCTACAGTTTTCCGGGTCTTTTTGTTTCCACATGAGGGCCAGATAGTGACCATCGATCAATTGTCTTTCTCCAGACTCGACCTTTCATTGGGGGCATCCACGGTCCTGATGATTGATAATCCTCAACCAAGTGTCATCAACATAGGGGTTGGTTTGTGCCCATATTTGATGGGTACCTTTGATTACCCTCCTCCGCAAGGCGATATATAGTTTATATCCAATCACCATAAGGTTGAGATTTTTCAAGTTTCATCACTCCGCACGACTTACTTCGACGATCCGTGGATACTTCCTTCCCCATCGACCATGATGGATGGGACAGGGCACTTGGGCATGTCCATGCCCTTGTCTGCAGCTGAAGTAGCGTACTCTTTATTCCAACAAACTTTAGCCCACACTGATCCAGCTCCTGCATAAGATTTCGATTCACTTCTAGAGCCTATTTGGGCTCAGGGTTCTCTCACTCACACCAATTCATTAGACTTAGTCTTGCCCTTTGATGAAGAAATAATTGAAGCAATGACTATTCTGGATAAACCCTGGGAGGATCTTCATCACAGATCATACTTCCTCCCAGAGTTAAGCTGAATTGAAGTGGGAGAATTCACTATGACTATGACGGGAGATTGGTCTTGTTGTATTAATCCCTTAGCTACACATGAGGTTTATGTTGAGGGTAATATGGAAACTATTGCTGAAACCTTACCGATCAATATCTCTCAAAACCCTAGCATCGTGGAGAATGTCTTCGTCGGAGCTGACTTCTCCCCCGAAGAGATTCAAATCTACACAGATCTTTTCAAATAATTCCGTGACGTTTTTACCTGGTCTTATGAGGAAATGCCAGGTATCGATCCAAAAATAGTTGAACATGAAATCACAACGTATCCTAATGCCAAGCTTGTTTGGCAGAAGCTTCATCCAGTTAATCTTAAGAAAGCAGCAACCATTAAGGTTGAGGTAGAGAAATTGCTAAAAGTCGGGTTTATCTATCCTATCCATTTGACCCAATGGTTGTCAAATCCTGTGCTGGTCAATAAAAAACAAGGCACGATTCGTGTTTGTACCGAATTCCATGATTTGAACAATGCATGTCCCAAAGATAATTTTCCCACAACTTTCATCAACCAGATCATTGATGAATGTGCAGGTTGCGAAGCCTTTTCTTTCATGGACGGTTTTTCGGGATATAATCAAATACAAATCAAACCCGAT
The DNA here is from genome assembly GCA_009831015.1 of Picea engelmannii. Lineage (NCBI taxonomy): Eukaryota > Viridiplantae > Streptophyta > Pinopsida > Pinales > Pinaceae > Picea > Picea engelmannii. Next base: position 84,860 of record ML803433.1, on the reverse strand, counting down.
GATCAACACAAAATGACATTCATTTTTCCTTGGGGTACATTCGCATATCGTAAGATTCCTTTTGGTCTTAAAAATGTTGGAGCAACCTTTCAATGACTATGTCTTTTGCTTTCCATGACCTCAAGCATATAGTTGAGGCCTATCTAGATGATTTAGCATTGCGATCTCGCAAGAGAATGGATCATCCCACACACCTCTGACTTATCTTCGAACGTTGTCGCTACTTTCGGATTCACTTGAATCCAAACAAGTGAAACTTTTGCATAACATCAGGATGTTTACTAGGTTTCATCGTATCAACAACAGGGATCATGGTCGATCCTCTCAAGGTGGAGGCAATAATTCCGTTGCCCCCCCCCACGCACAATCCTTCAACTTCAGAGTCTACAAGGCAAGGTAAACTTTTTACGATGCTTCATCGCCAACTATGCCGAGATCACCAAGGGATTTATGTGCTTACTAAAGAAAGATGTTCCCTTTTACTGGGACGATGCTGCTCAACGCTCTTTCAATGCATGGAAACATGCCCTCACAACTGCACCTCTACTCCAACCACCTAACTATAACAAAGATTTCTTATTATATCTGGCTACAGAAGAATCAACCATTGGCATGGTTTTAGTTTAGGAAGATGATTTTTTCTTAGAATACGTGATCTATTACCTGAGCCGAGGCCTCGTAGGACCAGAACTCAATTATTCTCACATCAAAAAACTTGTGTTGGCAACAGTTCATGCTGTTCAACGGTTCCGTCATTATGTTTTGTTTCGCAAGACCACCGTCATTGCTATCGTGAATCCATTCCAGTATATGTTGACACGATGGGTAATAGGCAGAAAAATCAGTAGATGGATAGTCATTCTCCAGGATTTTGACTTAGACTTCATTTCAGCAAAGTCCAAAAAGTCACTGGTCTTCGCAGAACTTATTTCAGAATTTCTGGTTGTGTCAGGTGACATTGTGCCTAAAGAATCGCCTATCTGGGGAGATATGTTTTTGATCACATCTTCGGATCCCTGGTATGGAGATATACTTCTCTATCTCTAGACTTTGAAGTGCCCCACCACTGCTTCTCGTGATGAGCGTCGACGCATACGACATCCGGCTAAGAATTATCTCATAATCGATGATACATTGTATCGGAGAGGTGTAGACTGCATCCTACACTGATGTCTCACTCATGATGAAGCAATTATCGTGCTTAATGATTTCCATACTAGAGATTGTGGCGGTCATTTGTCTGGGTTGGAAACAACCCAAAAGATTCTACGAGCAGGTTACTTTTGGCTGACACTTATCAAAGATTGTATCGAATCAGTCAAGAAGTGCCACCCATGCCAAATCTTCTCTCGGAAGATGAGGGCACATCCTGCTCCCATGTTTCTTGTCATCACAATTGGTCCCTTCACCAAGTGGGGGATTGATTACACTACTTGCAACCCTCCTTCAACAACGGGGCACCGCTATATCAACGTAGTTGTAGACTACTTCACAAAGTGGGTCGAAGCTATGCCAATGTTCAAAGATGATGGAGAGATTGCAGCTCTCTTTTTATTCAATCAGATAATAGAAAGGTTCGATGTCCTGAGGGAGATTTTCACTGACCATGGTAGTCACTTTCAGAACCAAATGATGACTGAGTTAACATCAAAGCTTGGGTTACGGAAAGAACATTTATCGCCCTACTACCCCCAAGAAAATGGACAGGTGGAAGCTATAAAAAGAAATCTTAAGACCATTCTATAGCGAACTATCAACTCAACCAAGTCAAATTGGCATTTGATGTTATACTCGGCATTATGGGCTTACCGAACATCTGTTAAGACTGCAACCGGTTTCTCACCTTTTCAACTCATTTATGGGTTGGAGGCAGTCTTTCCCATCGAATGTTAGATCTCATCTCTAAATTTGGCAGTACAATTATTGCTAGACACTTCTCCACTTGAAGAATGGTTAGTATACCTTGAGCATCTCAATGAGCAGTGTCATGATGCGGCCCTGGCCAACGAGGCTCACAAACATAAGGTCAAGTGTCAATATGATATTTCCATTCATCCTCATATTTTCTCTGAAGGTGACCTTGTCCTGGTCTATGACCAAGATAAGGACCCCCTGGGGGTAGGAAAATTCAAACCCATGTGGTTCGAACCTTTCATCATAAAAGAGGTTTTAAAAAAGGGAGCTTATCGTCTGGTTGATTTTGAAGGGAATGCTTTGGCAGAGCCTAGAAATGGGCTCTACCTCAAGAAGTATTACTCATAGGCAGGTCACTGTGGGTAACTTTTTGTAACATATGTATAGTCTTTGTACTATTAGTTTTTAGTTTCTTTTAGTGTTATGTTCGTGTCATTGATGTTATTTTTTGTCACTGTTCTAGATGTCAAGTGATTCCGAGGTGTTCATTGGGTATGCATACGGTGCTAGTCGACACACTCGGAGGCTTGCCTTCACAGCTTGGGTAATCTTTACACCTCAAGGCCAGTTATTATCTTCCGGAGGTATATCCTTAGGTGACACCACAAATAATGTTGCCGAGTATAGTGTAGTTATTGAGTTTCTTTGTGACGCTTTGTCATTGGGCATCTCTCATATTCGGGTCTATCTCGATGCTCAACTGGTTGTGTCTCAATTAAACAGAGTATACTGGGTTCATGATCCAACTTTACACTGACAATTCCTTAGGGTACGTCTCTTAGAATGAAACTTTGATTATATTACATATTTTCATGTTCCTAGGATATTAAACCAAGTTATAGATACTCTAGCTAATCAAATTTTAGATTGGCATCTTGCACACATATGAAAGAACATTAACATAAGCATGTAAATACGTTTTTTTCACACATGATCCATAAGACACAAAAGACCAAAAAACCATATATAATATCATAAAGTAACAAGAGTACACCGATGGACGCAAGCGCCTCAAAAATAGGACCAATAACGAGTCATAGGGCTTATTCCCTCAAAAAATATATACAAGTAGTGCTCGTGGCACGTCAAAATGTTTAGCTAAAGTCAGGGCCAAGGGGCCCTGTTATACTGATCCATAGCATTGGCTAAACACCGAAACAACCGGACCCACGTCCATGGTGCTCCCACTACATGACGCTGCATAGATGGTGGTAGGTCCTCAATCTCGGCCATCGAGACCATGCGAGTGAGAATAGTAAAGTTACACTCGACTCGTCTCAATACCCTCTCAGCCTCCCCAGCTGGAATATCTCCTGCTACTGTTGGTCGCCCTGGGGCGACAGATGCGGCCCTTGGCTAATGAAAACACTTGTTCCTCGCATAGTCAGCAGGTTGCACTGGTCCCACATCTGCACACAATAAACACATATCCGTCAAATACGCATAACAAAAAAAAATGATATATATAACAAAACAACATAAAAATTACATATACAACAAAAAAAACTACAAAGGTGTAGACTTACCCATATCCTCTCGCTCCTCACTAGGAGGTACTAGTATCTCAGGGTCTCTCGAAAAATCAATCCTGACATAGGGGTAATCCTCTATAACCGGGATTTATTGTGACAACCACGCAAAGAAGTCATCATCAAAGGAATCATTGGTCCTTCCACCACCTTGTCGCGGCAGTAATACTGCCCATCGACACACAGCAGGAAGCGAGTCTTGATGTCCTCATACCACTACTCGAGGACTAAAACTCAGAACACTCTCAAAAAAGAACGAACACAGAATGGTCCCGAACCCGAAGTTCCTATGTGTCCAGAAATGACAATCTGTAAACTGCCTTTTCATACACTCAAGCAATGTGGTAATCCAATCAAAAACTTGTTCATTTAAGCACTGTACTGCACAGTTCATCTGTGCACGGGACGCCTGATGTAGAGTAGTAGAACCAGTAATTCGCCCAATAAGAAATACTATCACCTGTAGCGATAAGTCAATGATATTGCTTATGGGAACCTGCGTGCTCGAGCGGTTTGTATCATCTGCACAGTATAGACCTATCAATTCCGCTATGTTATGCGGCCCCAAAGGAAAAGTCTGAAATTTGACTGGTTCCCCTCTCCTAGAGAGGCCATTCAAAAAGTAAATTTCCTAGACCGTGGGCACCAGTGACTGCCCCTCTAACATGAATGCCTCTGCATCTGGATGCCAGTAGTCAACCAAGGCATTCAGTAGCCTAGGTTGTGCCCACATAAAAGGACATAGGAAAAACTTGAGTAACCCACATTGCATCAAAGTAGCCACAACATTGGGGTCTTCCCTGACCAACTCACTAACCTCTTCATGCTCTCTTTCTCTCAAGTGGACATACATCCTGCAAAACAAAAAGGTTCAGGAGGTTTAACCCTTGCTTTGGAAGCCTTTTTCATTCAATAAGGGGGCTCGTGTGTGCTATAATGGAAACAGTTGCGTGTACACACGACTTGTCTTGAGACAGCCCACGTGGACCTAGGGATGACTTTTTAAAGGTCGACGCCCCCCTAAAAAATGAAACCTAATGCAAAAATAAAGCTTACAATGCAATATAAGAGATTTTGTACTTACTTGGTCTAGACATAAGTTTGTTTCGTCCACTGTAGCTCCTGGAATCACCACTTTAATCAAAGGGGGTATTTTGGCTCCAGAGTCAATTTCCAAATCAACAATGGTGATAATGAGCTGCCAACTTCTATTTATAGACTTTTTGGCCTCTTTTTGTCACTTTTTTGGCCTCCCTTATCATTTTCTTTATACCAAAAACCATTTAGAGTGATTCAGGAGTTTCATAGGAGGGATTTGATCAGGTATTGGGACAATTGTTTTTGAGTTTTGAGTATTTTTCGACGGTCCATGGAAAATTTTTCCGACGATCAACTTGAGCATATAGGTTAGGTTTCTACCCTAACTTTTGTACCTTGTTGTCTTTTTCCTTTTCCATAGGATCGATCCCATCAGGTTGTGACATAGAACCATCATAACTGCTTTAGAAGTGTTGCAACTTGGTGGTAGAGCTTAGAGGAACATGGATGCCCTAGGTAGATCCTGGTTGCATTATGGTATCCATGTTGTTTCTAAAACACTGTAGGCTCGGGAGTCCTTGTAGTTTTTTCTGAATACGAGCTTGAGCCTCATTTGAATGATTCCTCTTCACTCTTGACCTCACCCTCAGGACTCCCAAAAAATAACGAGTCTTCTTTTAAGCCCTTTTTAGACCCTCTAAACATGAAAAGATTGCTGAGCGATCTTGTGGCCTTTCATGCTCGTTAAACTGAAATTTGAAGTCACATCTGTTTGGCGGTAGTTTACCCCTTTTTTGGTCCAGACAGTCAACTGTATGAAAAAATGTATACTCTATGGAACTTCAGTTCTTTAGAAGAGTACTCTTAGGTATAATTTTATCCCTTTTTCGGGCCTGAGGGACTAAACTTACGAAGAAGGAACCCCCACGGAGTGCATAGTTAAGCTCTTTTCAGACTCCCTAAAATTGAAAAGATTGTCAAGTGACCTTATTTTTTCACACTCGTTAAACTGGTCCAGAAGAACATTCCTGACGGAGTCCATAGTTAAGCTTTTTTCAGACTCCTTAAAAATGGAAAAATGGCCGAGTGATCTTCTCCTTATCACACTCGTTAAAATGGTTTTGAATAAACGTCTTGTCGGTGTTAGTTTACCCCTTTTTGGAACCGACTAGACTATCTTCGAAAAAGCTACCCCAATGGAGTCTCCTTTTATGTTTTTTCAAACTCTCTAAATATGAAAAACCACCGAGCTTACCTTCTCTGGGCTCGTTAAACTTACATTGAAGGACGTTACCATTGTGTGTTTTGTTAACCACATTTGCATATCTTATACACTAGCCTTGTAATAGTTTGCTTCTGCGTTTTAAACACCCTTGGCCTTCGGAGAATTTTTCCCGAGTATCATTATTTTGAACATCAGTCTTTTCGTTGTGCCTTGAACTTGTATGTTTGCAACACTCGTTCCTCCATTGTAATGTAACATTCCTTTATTCTTTTTTCCAAATTTATTAAAAACAAAAAACAAAAAAATCAAATATACCCCAAAAAGAAGAAGGGAAAAGTATTTTCTTTATTGGCAGCATAATGAGTCGCCCTTGGATAAAGCACATCTGTCTGTTTGTTCATCAAACTCTGGGATTTCATATGACCTTAGGAAGCTGTTCTCGCTACATAGAGTTGTGTCCTCCCCTGTTTGGTTATTCTTCCAAACATATGGAGAGTTTGTGTTGCCTCTTGCCTCATAAACTTATGTTAATGCCATGCTGCCTGAGTCTTATCATTTTTCGTGCTATTGTCCAAGGGAAGTTTTTCACCAAGCCTGAGTCGGCCCCTCTGCAATTTGTCTCTTTCCCTCATACCCGACCATCCTGAATGTCCAATCAAGTCCTTGTTCGAAATCAATGAAGCCTTCAGTCTGATCATCAAGTCCATGACCGACGAGCCGTTGAAGACCTTTGGGTAGTACAGTCGTACACTCATATTACACTCCTACCCGAGTTTTGAAGATTTTGAAGTCGTTGCTAGAGCTCTGAAGACCTCATCTCTAGCCATCAGGCCGTATCAACTTCTAAAATATGGATACTCTATATGTATATCTTTTTGATTTCGAGATGTAGCTTCACTGTGTATTGTTCGCGGCTACTCTTTATATAGTTATATGACATGGATCTACAGTGTATTTGATTGGTAGCCATGATTTTATTTTATCTCGAGCATGGGTATGCCTGCCTCGGTGAGACATTTTTTATTTTGCAGATGACGCCTCCCGGTTCCTGATCCTTGGGCTCAATCATTCGACACATCAGTAAAGATTGGTAATGTATTTCGGCCATCAGATGCTCTTATGACCTCACACATTAGGGGGCATCTGTTATAACCCTAAATTGCACCATACATGCTTACCTGGCATCAGGCCATCTTAGATCCCTTCTTTGCCAAAGCACTACTGAACAAACTCTTTAAAAACCTTTTTTATAAGGGCCCACGCGCCCTACTCCATTACTGCACGTGTGTACACACTAGCTGACCTAAAACAGCCCGCGTGGACCGACAAAAGCACAAAAAAAAGAAAGTTTCCGACGGAACACACAACTTTGGGTGAGTTAACTAAAACTCTCGGCCATGCATGGCCGAGGGTTCATCCAAATACCTAGCTTTTTCTAGACTATAAAAGAAGGGTTAGGGGTCCCATTTGGAAGAGGAGAAATAGAGTAAAGAAACTCTTCCCAATTGCATATTCTCATTATGCCAACCCTTTAGCCATCCTTGTGCAAGAAGAGATACAAAGCAAATAAGTTGGAGGACATTTGAAGAGGAGCCCAGGATCAGGATTCGCGGAGCAATGGCCGGTCTTGACATTTGTAAGTTGATTCATTCAAATTTAATAATAAAGAAATGATTTTCTCGTCCCACTACATATGAGTTCTCCATAGATCAGTAAATATATGTTTGAATCTCTAACCCATTAGTCTGTAGGTAAAATGCATGTGTAGCTTGTTGCTTGTTTTTGTACACAGGTCAATCTTGAGAGGATAGCTGCCAACAAGTGATCAAGCATGAAGAACGATCGACATCGAACATCTGGAACAAGGTATGTTGGTCTAACCATGTATTTGCTGAAAAGGAATGGGGTTTAAGTCTGGGGACAAAGGTAGAAAGTAGATTTCTTTTGGTCATATCTGCATGCATAAGATAACCCTATTTGCTAGTCCGTAAGGGGATTTCCCTCACAACAGAAGCCGAAAGAGAGAATGAAGTTGGAGTTGAAGAAGAAGTTGTAGCTGAAGATGCTGCAGAGGAATGTCTATTCAGAGTTGTTTCAAGAATAGGTGCCAGAGAAAAGATGGATATCCCGATGTATGAAGGAAACTTAGATGTTGAGGAGGTGCTAGATTGGTTTAGAGCTCTAGATAAATACTTCGACTATGAAGATGTCGAAGAGGATAAGAAAGTAAAACATGTTGTTACTAGACTGAAAGGGCATGAAACACTGTGGTGGGATGAACTACAGCCTGAGAGGCGTTGCAAAGGAAAAAAAGTGAATAAAAAGCTGGGATAGGATGGTCGCAAAGATGAAATCCAAGTTTATACTCAAAGATTACCAAATTAATTTGTTTCGAAGAATGCAAAATTTGAGCCAAAAGGGGATGACAGTGAAGGAATACATTGAGGAGGTTTACAGACTCAACATCAGAGCAAGTCGTCATGAGAGTAATGATGAAAAAGTTTCCAGATACATGAATGCCTTGAGATATGAAATTCAATATGAGATGAGCATGGTGACAATAAAAAATGTAGAAGATGCTTATCAAATTGCTTCAAAGGCTAAAGAAAAATTGGCTTGAAAGCAAGGTCAAAGGGGCAGAGGTAGAAGTCAGAGCAGAGGCAAAGAAATTGCCTAGGACAGAGTACAAAAGCCCAAGGATGAAGAAAATAAACCTCATAACCACCCAGAAAGAGGAGGAAGCTCAGAAGGAGGACATTATGTCGACATGAACACTTTTCCTTGAGCAAGAGGAAGAGGAAGAGGCATAGGAGGTGAAATAAAGTGTTTTGTTTGTGGAAAGATTAGAAACAAATCTTGGGAATGTCCCGATAGAAAAAGGGATGGAGGAGGCGAAGCTCACATTTCAGAAGAGCAAAGGAAAAATGTTGAGGCAGAAGATCCTTAATGATGAGGAAAATTCTCTTGAAGCCAGAGAAAGAGATGGAGAATTCAGTCCACAGGAATAGTTTATTTAGATCTGCTTGCAAGACCAAGGATAGGGTATGCAAGGTAATAGTGGATAGTGGAAGCATAGATAATCTAGTATCCACATAGATGGTGGAAAAGCTAGAATTGGAGATAGTTGCACATCCAAGCCCATATAAGGTTTAGTGGTTTCAAAAAGGACATTAGGTAACAATCACTAAACAATGTTTAGTTGAATTTAAGATAGGGGGTTATAGAGATGAGATCTTATGCGATGTCAGTCCTATGGATGTCTATCATATTTTGTTGGGGAGACTGTGGAAATATGACAAAAATGTTGTTCATGACGGAAGAAAGAACACCTATACCTTGGAAAAGAATGGTAGTGTTGGGGTCCTATAATTATAGGCAACTCGATTCTTCAACTGTTGATTTGGCGTTTCTCTCGTGTTGACGAAGTCCTGACTCAGGTGATTCCGTTTCCTCCCTCCATTCTTTTCGCTCGATCCCCCATCACCCTGCTGCATCCTTCATATACACTGTGCCCTCTCCCCCTTGTCTTTTGTCAGCCTCCATTATCCCGCCACCTTCACCTGTCCATAAGCAAACAGACTTAGGATAAACAAGAATAGCAATAAAGTTAATATAGGTTAAAATTTATTAATAAACAACTAGTTTAATAATTGATTAATTATTAATTAATCAATTATTAATTAAGTTAAAAAATCTAGGTTAGTAATTATTTAGTAACTAGGTTAGTTTAATTAAATAAAACAAATCATAAAAATTAACAATTAAAATATAAAACAACTTAAAAAACAAAAAAACAAAATATATATAAAATACAAAACAAATAAAAATAAAATAATATAAAACATAATAACAAAAACATAATATAAATAAACCAAAATGTAAACATATTAAATACAAAAAATAATAAAAAAAAACAAAATATAACACACAAA
>ML803433.1:61650-73838 GCA_009831015.1 Picea engelmannii | reverse complement strand
ACCCATGTTTTTCATAACTAGCCTAATACCTCTTCAAACAAAGCTATATCAGACAGAGAGATCCCTCTCTGAGTCTTGGAGGGATAGATCCAAGACTCGAAGTGGTTTTGATGTTGCCTCTGTGACTGCCTCACAGCCTTGGGCAAATTACAAAGTGCTAACAGAATGGCGACTCCACTGGGGACTTTTCCCAGTAGTACACTTCAAGCTCCAGCTCTGATCACTGATGGTGGATAGTGACCAGACACAAGAAGGCTGAGATCATTCACCTGGCGACTCCAAACAGCTCCAAACAGCTCCAAACAACTCCAGACAGTGCCAAATCGAAGACTCCATTGGAGGAAGAACCTGAAGCATGACCAAGCAGCCTAGAAAGATCAGGTACTCAAGCTCAAATTGCATTCAAGACATATTTGGTTTTATTTGCAACTATGTCTTGTCTTTTTCTAAGACTGATCAAAAGTATATTGTTGAAGATTACTTTGACCATCAGTCAATTGATGAGTCTCAAGAGATCATACCCCCAATTGTAGATTATGTACATGCTCATACACCTGTGCACGTCCCAGATGCACCTGTAGAAACCCGGGTGAGACATAAGCCTCCTACTTTGTCTCCTACTCTTGCTAAACCTCTGGATGGTTGTAAGCCTCTTTCTTCATCTCCTTTGCTTGCAAAAGTCCCAGACCGATACAAGCCTCTGGATTTGCCTCCTATTCTCCATGACCTCCCTGTCAATTACATCAATAATCTGCCTAGGTTTGATGGATAAAATGCTAAGATCACTGATGAAAAGAATATTCAAAACCTTGAGGATTTCCTTGACCTTTATGAGGTTGAAGATGATGATGTCTGTATTAGGATGTTTGCCCTGTCCTTGGGAGGTAAAGTTAAAGATTGGTTTAAGAACCTTCCAGCTGCTAGCATCAGAAATTTTAATCAATTTATGCAAGTTTTCCTAGATAGGTGGGTGATCAGGGGAAATGTTTTCCTTATCCTAGAAGAGTATGAACACTTGAAAAGAAAGCCAGGGGAGACAATACATCAGTTTTCAGCCAGATTCAATAAGGTATATCATGCAATACCTACTGATATAAGGCCACCCCCAGGATCAACCCACTTGCATTACCCAGATGCCTTCGATCCTGAGATGACTTTTCAGTTAAGAGAAAGGAACACTACAAGCCTTGAAGAAATGCAGAGCATTGCAGTTTATGTGGAGACCAACTTGCTGATCAAGAGGTCACAGTTAAAGGACAAAGAAATGGAGCAACTGAAATCATCAGAAGCTAAACTGCAGATTTTGGCCAGTGCCATGGAAAAGATGATGCAAAAGATTATCATAGAAGAGGAGCTTGCTGTTCAAAGACATCATGTTCCATTGATTTCAGAGAAATACACGGTCACAATCCCCAAACATTCTTCTGCTCATCCTAGGTACCATGTTTTGAATAATGATTCATTCATGTATTCAATTCACAACACAGTCAAAGATGAAGCTCCATCTCAACTTGTAGAGGAACCACCCGCTGATATGATGTGCATGTTTGACGACATTCCTTACTTGGATTGTCCACCCAAGTGGGATCAATATGATGATGATCATGAAGCTGAAATAGAGGTTGACTGTTTAGAGAAACTGGCAGTATGTCATGGGCAGGAAGAAGATCATTTACAGCTCAGATATGACAATCATCTCGTGCACAATAGTCATGATTGCGATGAGTAAGAGATAGAAAATCTCAGAGATATGGAGGTTGTCCTAAACCCAGAATCGCATCACTTGCCCTACTTCGATTTTCTAATTTCAGATGAAAGCTTAGAGCCCGAGACAAATTATGAGTTAATCCAAAAGAACTCTATACCATTGTGCTTTAAATCATTTCAAGTTTTGAAGGAGACTCTTGGACAAGTGTTAAAAGATAAATACATCAAAGGTCAGGAAATATCATTTAAATCAATGTAGCAGTCTTGTCAGTCTTTTCAAGATCCCATAGTTGATCGGTTGGATGGCCCGTGTGGTCAAAGTCTTCCTTCATCATCCAGATATGGGATAAAACACTGTTATGATATTGACATGATCAGGCAGTCAGCTTCTTTGTCGTTTGTAGCAGATACATCATTTCACAAACCATTAGAGCATCCACAGTCGTATGAGGAAGTGTTGAAAGACACATAATGCATAGGTGAAAAATCAAGTCTTGATGCTGAGTTGTTTGAAGTTGAAAATCAAAAGATGGGCCAAACCTATATTGATCCTGTAAATACATATATGGAGAAATTTTTTAATATAGGATATTTTTCCAGTGCCAATGTTTTTCCTATTGTTCGGCTTATCAAAGCTTATGTAAGCGAAAGCAGGGTGGAAATTACTCTCAAGCACGAGTAGCAGACTTATTTCTAAGTTTCATCACCGACAGTGAGAGAACAAAGCCACTAAATCAACTGCTGGATTGGCTCCATTGGAAATTTTCCATTACCTAGTTGAGCAATGATTGCAGTAGGGTAGGTAGGAAAAAATGAATAAGCTCAGCATTCCGAGCATCTCTTTTTAAGTAGTGTTTATTTTCATTTGGTTTTAGTTGCAAGATCAAAACATGTACAAGTTGCAGAATAAGTTTTTGGGATCACCCCAATGGATAAAGCTCTGGTCTGCATGCTTAGAAGTCTGTGGTTCTTGACACCTCCTGAAAGAAGCTGCCATCCCCAGGTGGAGCCTATGTTGGGGTCCTATAATTATAGGCAACTCGATTCTTCGACTGTTGATTTGGCGTTTCTCTCGTGATGACGAAGTCCCGACTCAGGTGATTCCGTTTCCTCCCTCCATTCTTTTCGCTCGATCCCCCATCACCCTGCTGCATCCTTAATATACACTGCGCCCTCTCCCCCTTGTCTTTTGTCAGCCTCCATTATCCCGCCACCTTCACCTGTCCATAAACAAACAGACTTAGGATAAACAAGAATAGCAATAAAGTTAATATAGGTTAAAATTGATTAATAAACAACTAGTTTAATAATTGATTAATTATTAATTAATTATTAATTAATTAATTATTAATTAAGATAAAAAATCCAGGTTAGTAATTAGTTAGTAACTAGGTTAGTTTAATTAAATAAAACAAATCATAAAAATTAACAATTAAAATATAAAACAACTTAAAAAACAAAAAAACAAAATATAATAATTAAATATAATAAAAAACAATATATATATATAAAATACAAAACAAATAAAAATAAAATAATATAAAACATAATATAAATAAACCAAAATGTAAACATATTAAATACAAAAAATAATAATAAAAAACAAAATATAACACACAAAGCATAATACGTAAACATATAATACAACACATAACATAAAATTTAAAAACTAAAAAAAAACATAACAAAATGAATTAATCCTAAGTCTACCCATTACCTCACGTCACTCCCACCTACCCCACCTCACACTCCACTCATCCCCCATACGTCACCCCTACGTAATACTCCACTCACCCATCCCCCTCACGTCACCTTACCACCCAAAACTCTCGCGTACATTTCATACCCCCGTACCCTCCATCATATACCAAACAATAAATCAACGGATAAGATAAATTCCGGACCCCCCCTCACCTTCTGAAATTTAACGAGAGGGGGGGGTCCGGAATTGAAATAACCCTCGTGCCCATCTGAACGGCCTAGAGATGAGCACCAAAATCAACGGCCCAGATTAAATTCCGGACCCCCCCGGGCGTTCTACATTTAACGAGGGGGGGGGGGGTCCGGAATACCGCTTACCACGCGAAAAACCACTTTCCTCAAAAATTTACCATTTTTGCCTGTTTTACCACGTCCTCTTCCAGATCGATTTTTGGGAAAACGGAGACGGATTTTAAAAATCCGAGAGTTTTTTTCTCAACACGGGATGAAGAACAAAAACCTCTCTCAGTTGTTTCAACGGTGCTACGAGCCGGGAGAATCAAAGACATCTTCGAGGCCTATTTTTCCATATTCTCCATTTTCCGTTATAGTCTCGATCTTGCAGGAGCTGTTACGGACATCTGGGGACGAAGTTGGAGAAACCGAAGGAGATTTTTGTCCAACACATTCCCATATACAATAACCTCCTTCAGTTTTCTCCCATGTGTCATCGTTCAAGAGAAAAATGCGTCTGTTCGGACCCCTTTTTCACAGAAAACCGGTCCGTTTTTCATGGCAGAAAACCCCAAATTTTGTGGGAGTGGTGGCTATTTTTGGCCGAGGCGGTTAAACCTACTTCCGAAACTAATTGGGATGGTATATCCTATTTATCCAGATGATTTTAATGTAAAATGGTTCGACCTGTGAGGTTTTGGGACTGGAGCATGGGCTGTGTATGACCATAAGACCTTTTCTTCTCTGTAATTTTTAGATGAGCAATCAACAATGAGCATGTTTTCTTTCACAGGATTCTTGTGTGGGTGTATTGGTGGTGTTTTCCTCTGTTAAAATGTCTTCCTGCTATCTTTCATTTTGTTTTCAGCTCTTATTATCAGAAGGAATGTTATAGAAGTAGAATTTATCAACAGATACTCTGCCTCTCAGCTTGTGATAATCTTTATGTTATTCATCTAAAGAGTCCAGCTTAGGAATTCTTAGCTGCTCCCTTGCCTGGATTTTTCCTCCACTTTTTCTTCCTCAAGTCAATAGCATTAAAACTCAATTCGATCCAAGACGTTCACTACCTTGCCCTGTGTAAAAGAACTTTGTCCATAGCTGAGAGTGAATCACCTTGTTTAAAGCGCAGACCCCATTTTCCCAATGGCCCTCCTTGCTGTTCCAAATCAATCATTTAAAAACCCCAACCCATGTTTTTCATAACTAGCCTAATACCTCTTCAAACAAATCTATATCAGACAGAGAGATCCCTCTCTGAGTCTTGGAGGGATAGATCCAAGACTCGAAGTGGTTTTGATGTTGCCTCTGTGACTGCCTCACAGCCTTGGGCAAATTACAGAGTGCTAACAGGTAGGACGCATATGTTGCTGCCAATTGAAGACAAGAAGGTGAAAGCAGAAGCAAGAAATACCATGCTCCTCATGAGTGGGAAGGAACTTCTGGATGAAGTCAAGAAATATCAAGACATGCAGTTTGTTGTGGTAAGAAAACATAGAGTCATCTTGACCAGTACTTTGATAGATGATCTACCAGAGGAAATTCAGGAACTATTGGAGAATTTCACTAATATAGTGGTGGGTGATTTACCTTGTTTGTTGTCACCCATCCAAAGCATAAGCCATCACATTGAACTTATACCATGAGCGATTTTACCAAACAAAGAAACCCATATATTGACGTCGCAGGAGAATGAAGAGGTTAAGAAACAAGTCCAATATTTGATGGACAAGGGATTGGTTAGGGAAAGCTTGAGTCCATGCGTTGTGCAAATAGTGTTAAGTCCAAATAAAGATGGTGGATGGAGGATGTGTACATACTTGAGGGATATAAACCAAATCACCATTAGGTATAGATTTCCTTTACCCAGGATGGATGACTTGATGGATTTCTTGAGTGAAGCAAAGTTTTTTTTCAAAAATTGATTTGAAAAGTGGATATCATTAGATTAGAATGAGGGAAGGTGATGAATGGAAGACAACATTCAAGACAAATGAAGGACTGTATGAATGGTTTGTCTTGTTATTTGTCTTGAAGAATGTGCCAAGTACTTTTATGAGATTGATGAACGAAGTCTTGAAGGATTTCATTAGAAAGTTTGTAATTGTGTATCTTGATGATATATTGATTTTAGTAAGACTTGGGAATAACATTTCAGACATTTAATCCTAGTGATGAGAAGGTTGCAGTAAGATAAGTTGCTGATAAATTTGAAGAAGTCGTCTTTCATGAAGAAAGAACTCATTTATTTGGGTTTTGTGATCTATTCGAATGAGTTGAAGATGGATCCAGAGAAGGTAAAAGCAATCAAAGAATGGCCATCGCCAAGGAATATCTTTGAAGTCAGAAGCTTGCATGGACTAGCCAATTTTTATAGGAAGTTTGTAAAAAAAATTAATGGGATTAGTGTACCAATGATGGACACAGTCAAGAAAAGACATAAATATTTTCATTGGACAGAGGAAGCAGAGAAAAGTTTCAAGTTGTTGAAAGAGAAGATAACTGGACAACCAGTTCTGGTTCTGCCAGATTTCAGTAAAACATTCCAAGTCAGATGTGATGCAAGTGGATTCACGGTTGGAGAAGTCTTAAGTCAAGACAATAGACCAATTGCATACTTCAGTGAGAAGCTGAACAAGACCAAGATAAAATATTCCACGTATGATAAATATTTTTATGCAATCATATAGGTGTTGAAGAAATGGAGGCACTAATTGGTTCCGAAGGAGTTCGTTTTGTATAGCGACAATCATGCCTTATAGATTATAACCAAACATGAGAAATTGAACCAGAAACATGAAAAATGGGTTGAATTTATGCAAAACTTTACTTTTGTTATAAAGCACATTTCTGGAACTGCTAACAAGGTTGTTGACGTGTTGAGCAGGAAATGTTTGATTATACAAGAGTTTCGCGTGAAGACCTTAGGTTTTGATAGCCTTAAGGATATGTACTGAGATGATTCAAATTTCAAGGATGCTTATGAAGCCTGTGAGAATCATGTTTTGAGAGATAGAATCCAATGGATTGATTACTTGATTCAAGATGGACTGTTATTCAAAGGAAATCAGTTGTGTATTCCGAAGAGTTCTATGAGAGAACCTTTTAAAGGAAAAACATAGTGGGGGATTGGCTAGACATTTCGGCCATGATAAAACATTCTTGCAACTGAATAGTTTATATTATTGGCCAGGGATGAGGACATATGTCAATAAATTTGTCAACATATGTAGAATTTTCCAGCACATAAAGGGGAAAAGATAGAATACCGGGTTGTATCAACCATTTCCGATACTAGAGAGACCGTGGGATGTGGTAAGCATGGATTTTGTGTTAGAACTTCCAAGGACATAGAGAGGTTGTGATTCCATATTCGTGGTGTCGATAGATTCTAAAAAATGGCACATTTTATTCCATGTCAGAAAATTAGTGATGCAACACACATTGCAAATTTTTTTTTCAGAGAAGTTGTTCGACTTCATGGGTGACCCAAGATTATTGTTTCAGACAGGGATACCAAATTGTTGGTCATTTCTGGAGGACACTATGGAAGAAGCTGGGGATAGATTTATCTTTTAGCTCAACATATCACCCTCAGACAGATGGACATACTGACGTAGTAAATCGAAGTCTGGGAGACTTATTGAGGAGTTTAGTATCTGAAGATCATAGTTAGTGGGATAAGATTCTGCCACAAGCAGAATTTGCATATAATGACTCACCTAATAGAAGCACGGGACATAGCCCATTCCAGATAATGCATGGAATGCATCCGAGAGGAGTATCTGAGTTGAGAGACTTAGAGAAGAGTGATTTTAGAAGTGTTGGAGCAGAAGATTTTGCAGAAGAGATGCAGGAGCTCCACCGTAAGATTAAAGAATGGTTACAAAATTCCAACCAAGAATACAAACGTAGAGCAGATCAACACAGAAAAGATCTTTGATTTGAAGTGGGCGATTTAATTTCAGCACACCTAAAAAAAGAAAGGTTCCCAAGGGTAACATACAATAAGCTGAAGATGAAAAAGATAGGGACGTGTAAGATTTTACAAAAAATTGAGGCCAATGCTTATGAAATAGAATTTACAGATGGGGTGGGCATATCACCGATATTCAACGTAGCAGATTTGTATCCTTACAGAACAGATGAAGCAGGAGGAGAAGAAAATAAAAAAGAGATTAAGTGGGTTAAACAGATGCCTGTAGTTGAAAATCCACAGATGGAAAAGATCATTGACTAGAGAGTTAGCAAGAAGACCCAGAGGAAGACATATTTTGAGCATTTGGTAAAGTGGAAAGGACACTTGATTGAGGATGTCAGTTGGGAAAGTGAAGCAAATACCCAGAGATGTGGACAGATGGTGCAGGAGCTCATGAATAGGAGTTCATGAGTTTTTCAACCAAAGGAGTATGATGCACGAGCATTGCAAGAAAGAGCAAGTGGAAGACATCTGGATATGCACCAACACGTATTTTGAAGACATTTTGAATTTGAAAGGTATGAAACATTAATGTAATATATGGAAAATATATTTTTTATTTTATGATTTGGAGATTGTAACATAGATCTTGAGCATTTGCTCTCATCTATCAGTTTTGGCATTTTATGTAATAAATGTAAAGTAGTTGTAATCTTTAATTCGATAAGATAGCTTAGAGTATAGGAGGGAAAACTTGAGAAAGCTCCCTCGTATGTATTGTATTGTATCATTATTCTCATTGTAGGATTGTAAGTTAGAAGCAGTAGAGAAAGAGAGCAGAGAAGAACAAAGATTGTAGAAGTTGTATAAGAAGATAGTTGTTGCTATTGAATCCATGTACAAAAGAACTTGAATTAATATAAGAATGCTTTGATCCAATTTCATCGTATATCATGGATACTGTTTGCATCTATTGAATGGTATGTTTATAGGTTTCTTATATACTTTGTTATGCATTTTTTTCAATGTTGTGTATGTACGTTCGTGATTTCATGTTGAATGTATAAAGTCCATGAGAGGAAGAGTATGAGTTTCAATTTTTTCTCGTCCTAATAATTCCTGCAAGGAGTGCAGTCAAAGTCCGCAAGGAGTGCGTTGACAAGGTTCTGAGTTTTATCTCAGAAAATGTCAGGAGAGATATCGTTGTTCTTATACTAACAGAAGTGAAAGTATATCACAGAGTCGTGCAAGGTGTGTGCAGGCCAGGTTGAAGTCTTAGACTTCTCCAACCCAAGTGAGTGGTTGAAGGATTTCTATCGCAAGGAGTGTGTAGAGTTATGAGACATCAGATAATCAATGATTATCGTGGAGGTTGCAAGGAGTGTGCACAAGAATTCCTTGGAATCCTTGAGGTTGCAGCAAAGTATAAGCTCAAGAGGGATAGAGACTTTGAAGAGTTTGAAGGAAGGACGAGAGTTGAATTTTCCTCGCAGAAATCAAGTTTAGGAGGGTTGACGCCAATTTCTTTGGCAAGGAGTCATTAAGAAATTGAACGGATGGTTGAAATTCTCGGAGGGAGAATCACCGAAATTCCATGGGATGTTGGATCTAGTAGATCTGTGGAGAAATTAAGGATGATAGTATTTCAACACTTGCAAGCTCAGAGGGATTAGTAGCCACCAGATATGGGCCAACGAGAACTGTTGATCTTGTGATTTTGAATTTCGACATTTTGGGAGTCAGAGTGTGGAGGAAGTAGTGATCCTGAGATCTCGGGTTGGGAAATCCCGATATGCGAAACCTCGACAAAATCTTGACCATCAACATGTGGGAGGTTTAGGACTGTTGATCTATTGAGAGGAAGTCACGAGTTCAGACTTTAGGAAAAGATGAAGAGTTGCATCGCAAATTCATAAGCCACGAAATCCTGACGCACTTAGGAGTAAAGCCTTAGGACTTAACTGGAGGTCACATAGTTGAGGCATAAGGGAAAAGCCAAAGACTCGTTAGCCCTTTTCGGGGTTTCGGGGATCGAAGGACTCAGGGGGACTCATAATAGGAATCATGAAGTCGCAAAATCCGAAATACCTTTTTGGGTTGAGTTTGTGGTCATGTGTAAGAGGAGGTTCATGCTTAGTGCTTGTTCGCATGGACGTAATTTCTAAAAGGAGACCTGTGGATATATGTGTATGAAGGTTCCAATGGGAACTAAAGGAGACACTTCGGCTCAGGGGAATTGAAGATCCATAGATCGGGAGGTCAAGCAGACCCTGCCAAGGTAGGGGTGTTGCGCCAGAAACTTGCACGCCATGAATTTTGTGGCCAACCTTGTTGCTACATCACTAATGCGCTTGATGATAATTCTGCCCGAACCTTTTTCTGTGCCATACATCTTCTTCATCTCCTCTACCAACACCTTCTCCTTTGTCTTTTCATCGAGGAACTATGCAGGACTCTACCCCCGAGATGACAACCCTGTAATAAAATCAATGAGATCTACATCTATTGAGATAATTTCTTCCACCCATAGGTATCCTCCGTGGGTAACTTCCATTAGCTTCTTGACACAGTTATTTGTTGATGATTGCTGCTATGTGAGACATTCTCCAACTTACAAACCTGTGAGATGTGGAACATTGTAGCTATGTGATACTTTCTCCAGCTTACAAACCTGAGATAAATCCCCTAAGAAGGGTATGTGGCTCATATCCGAGACAAAACATGGACGTAGAGATGACCTCCTCCATTCAAAGAGTTGATAAAAATGCCATATGATTATCCTGTGGAAAAGGCATTCTGCTGAGTTGGACGTGCATGTGGCCGAGCACAAGGTGAATGTGTGAAATCCCAAAGTGTTGGGTGCATTGTCATGAGAACATAAATGAATATGATGTATTAGCCTCCTCTGAGAAGCATATTTAATGAGAAACTCCAGATGACTCTCCTGTGTGATGCAATGGGAAAGAAGATCTATTGAGTGGACATGCCTATGGACGAGCACAAGTGAACGTGTGAAGAACTAGTTCTTTTGTGTAATGCAGTGAGCCAGAGATATGGACATCCCTATGTATGTGACCCTAGTGGATGAGAAATAGTGGGTGTATTGGATCCCTTGCTATATTGTTCAAGAGTCGGACCTTCCTGTAACCCTAATTGTAATGTAAAGGGTACAGGTCGGCCCCACCTTAATGTGACTAGTAATAAATGTAAAAGAAAATTAATCTGGTTAATCTTAATGTGACTTAGAGAGGTCGGCCCTACTGTGCCAATAGACTCTTCTGTTTATAGGACAAATACAATATAAGTAAAGGAAGATTCCCCATTGTGGAATCATATCCTTCACACAAGTTTGGAAATTTCAGCAAGTACACCTTCTTGGGAAAAGTGCACACCTCTCTTGGGTGCTAGTCTTCTAGGGTTTGAGTGCCCTCTTGTGTGCTAGGTCTTATTGGTGGTGAAGGTATTTCTCTTGAAGAATATAGCAAAGTATTTGGCTGGGTTTTCTTCCCTTGTTGAGAAGGATTTCCCAGGATACTTCATGTGTTCTTGTGCACAGTGTTTCTTCTTGTGATCTTGGTTGCTGCAACATTATTGCTTATGGTTAAGTGAAATGCTAAAATGGAATGAACTTCATGGTTAACATAGATTATGAAAAATCAACATGGTTTCAGAGCATAGGTCTTGAAGAACCCATTTCACAAGCCACAAGCTTTCACCAGTCATCCCTCCTCTTCTGTAGAACCATACGACCCTCCTAAGGTTTCCAGAAAATCCGTACGACCCTCTTCTTTTGAGTGTTTCAACACTTGGAACTTGGATGTTGGGGATACAATTACCATAGGAGTGTATGAACTCCTTCAACGCACCTCCAACAAGCATCATATTTCATTTCCAAGCATTTTGACTTTTTGGCCCTAGGGTTTCTAGGGTTTTGCCAATTTCTATAGAAACTTCAGAATTAGGGTTTTTGCAATTCCTTGAAGGAGCTCTTCAGCTCACCAGTGTTCTCCTATCTTTCAAAGGATTATTTTTGGTAGTCATAAGTACAAATAAACCTAAAAGTGCTAGCTTATTCGTGTCGTTAGGGTTACTGTTAAGAACCTGAATAGATCTACCAATATAATCACCACAAATACTGAATACACAATAGATCCACAAAGCAAGATAGAAGAAACCACACAATATTATTACCAAACCCTTGAGGTAGGGCAACACCATACAATGGATCCTATTATGGAAGGGATCCTCTCCTGTTCACTTGCCTCTTCGAGGGGGCATCCTCCTATTGAGCTATTGCTCCAAATACAATATTTCTCTTCATGTCTCATTACATTGTTTGAATCCCTTTATATAGTGCTAACAACACCTAAGAACATTCTAGAGGAGGAATCTTCTAGAAGTAGAACCTTCTAAGAAGTCCTCTTACATTTATTATATATAACTACCATAGTGGGCCTTATTTAATACTATAGTGGACCTAGTCTACCTTACATTGAATGACCTCCACTATTATCACTATGGGCCCTCTGGGCCCCCCCACTACCTCTCTAGCTACCTTACATTCCATCCCCTTTATGAAAGCGTTGTCCTCAACGCTTGATGTACAACCATATACCAGGGTCCCATG